>SNQJ01S0102634.1:9094-32355 GCA_010110895.2 Picea sitchensis
TGATTACATTTTACAAACGCCAGCTAGCAGCATGGACTTCTAAAAAATCAAGGCAAATCCGTCTGCTTTCAATAAGAATCCAATGTCTTTGAAATCATAGTTTTCTTATTTGTTCCACATACCCTCCAGTAATAACCTGTTTCACTTTGTGGGCAAAGGCACTGTCTTTACCGTCAGAGCCGATGCAAAATGGACAGGCTAGTAGCACATAGTTCTCACCATTGTTTACTTCTATCTCATACAAATCCAAGAAGACTTCTTGAAAGGCGCTAACTAATTCATTGTAAAAACACTTGCTCGAAGGAACAACATTTATGGCCAAAATCCCATGTTCATGTAATGCTATTCGTGCAGCCAAAAGAAACCTTTTTTCAAAGAATTTTAATGGAGGTGCGCTCAAACCCAACCGAGCATCACCCGCATCCACATCAACTACAATGACATGCACACGTGGATCGGTTTTGTCACCATCATCTGATTGTTCTCTATACTTTACAGTAAAACTCTCAGTTTGGACACCATGGTTCAGTTGTGGAGGAATTTCCTCATGAAATATAGAGCTTCTAGGATCAGTTGTTTCTGAACTTTCCTCTGAGTTTGTAAGTAAGAGATGATTGCTTGGAGAACCAGGCACTTCAACAACTTTATCAATGTCATATTCTCCGATAAAAGTTTTCAGCTCTGAGGAATTGTGACAATGGATACCACGAATCAGCCCTTGATCTAGGTTACATTCCTTTGGATTTTGAGAACTGAATTCTGTAATTCCTTGATCCAGACGAGGATCTATATAATCTTTTTTCGATTTCATGGAACCATGCCCTTCCACATCTTTAGTGAAAGCACGATCAAGGTTAACCATCTCTGGGTTGGAGAAGCCAAGCACTTTGACACCCAAATCTCGGTCACGATCTGCCTCGAGTTCTTTCAGGATTGGGATTCGAAAGAGAGCATCCTGCCAAGCTTGAGCTAATTCAGCTGGAAAAAGATGACTGCTAATAACTTGTTGTGCAATACTGTCAACCACTTCCACCCCATCCCCAACATGAATTTGCAAATGCTCATCCTCCTGGAGGCCGAAGTATTTCTTCGCAACGTTCAAGACCACCTCATCCATCTCAACGCCCATAATATTGAACTGGAAATGCCTATTCAAAAACATCAGCAGAGCCCCCCCTCCAACGCCAATAGAAAGCAATCTAGGCAATTTACCATATTTCAAGCATGCTTCAATAGTTGGTGCCACTAACACAAGGCCTGCAACTATAGGTGGCAGATATGGATGGACTAAACAATTCAAATCGAGAGCAAGTTTCGCCTTCCCATTTCCAGATGTTTTTCCATGTTTTTTACTTCGTCGCTTGGGAACAAGGGCAACCTCTGTTTGAACTAAGTTTGGCATTCGCTGGAACCTGAGCCTGCGCCTCCATTCAGTTGCAACCCTATGCTGTCTGTGCACTACTTCCTCTGTTTGTTCAACCACAAGTTCTACATTCTCAACAAGCATCATACCTACCAGAGGACTTGAAAATTTCTCCAATATGTTGCGGCGAATTACATTATCTGAATAGGAAACAAAGGGAACTGAGGGGAGACCGCCTTGAAATGCAGCTCTGGGTGATAAGGCTAAAAGTAGAGGAATCAGACTTTGCTTCAATTGGGTGTCATCTTCGTCTTCTTCTCCTCTGTATTTCGACGTTCCAAATAAGTCCCTGGAAAAAGAAGGGCCTCTGGCTATGAGGATCAAACGGGATACTTGGGCAGAAGAAACAAGTTGTAAGTGTCCGGACTCTGTGCAAAATATCCAATCATCTTCCCTCCCTCTGGGGACTAGCATTGCTGCAATTCTAACAGGATAATTCTGATGGGTATGAGAAGAATCAAGTACTGCTACTCTCAGATCAGTATAATTATCAATCTCATTACAGGATTTGAGAGGTTTATGGGGATTTGGGAAATGAAAACAAACGTACCTGCAGGGCTGGAGATTTTGAAACATACCTGCCTCAACACCAGCCATGTAATGCACATGGGTTCTACTGCTCCCTTCACTGAATCGTTGTCCTTTAACTCTAAGGACCTAATGGATGAGCCCTTGGCACTTGAAAGGATCAACCCAGCAGTTAAACCTGCGAAGAGAGACCTCACCTGACGACTGCAGGGTTAGCCCAGTTGGACTCGTATCTGAAAGGTATGCATTTTATTTCTCCACCTTGACCGGCGATTCGTCGAACCTTCTTTCGTTATTGTGCTTGTCTTCTATCTGAATGTCTGAGGTTTACAGTTTTAGTTGGCTCGTGTAGAGCACTCCACATTTATTAAGTATCGAGAGGTATGAAAGTTTTACTTTCCATGGAGTGTATGGGGAGGTACGAAAGATTTATTTTTAATGGAAGGTGTTTATATATATATATATATATTACCTTATTTTATAAGGTAAAAAAATTAAAAATTTTGGTTTAAATTTTATTAATATAATTTTAAGATTTATATTTTTAAAATATTGACTTGAATTTTAAAAATACAATTTTAAGATTTATATGAATGTGTAAATAAAATTTAACTATTTAAATCATTTCTTGATAGTATCTAAGAGGGCAAACTTTTATTGGTGATAAATGTTGAGCCATGTAGCATTCCATAGGGTTTCTATTAACAAGTTGTTATTAATAACCATTTAATCTTTTTAATATTTGTTGGGAGTGTCCAAGTTTTCTAATTTCACTTTTTTGTTTAAGTTGTAAAATAGGCAAAGCAAAATCATCATTTTCTTATTGTTGTCACGTGTAAAATTTATAGTAATTATTTAACAATTGGAATGGAATGTTAAATGAAACAATTAAGTGAATTTTGTGGAACAATTAATTAATGAATTTTCAATAGTTTATTACATCTAAGTTAGAGTAGAAATGTATGGAATAAAGTATTAGAGTCTTTAATTCATATTATATATAAAACAAAATAAAAGGCCGAAATATGAATGGAATTACACATATAGAGATATTGTAAAGTGCATAATAATATAATAAAACCTGAATTCCATTGATAAATGAAATAGGAAAAGACTATAAAATGTAAGGTAATACAAACTAGCTAGAATGGTGGTAACTTATCTCTGAAGATTGAGTAGTGTCAACTATGCTCATTCACCAAAAGATCATTACAAGAGGCCAAAATGGTCTTTTTAACATAAAGTGTTCAACCCTAAAAGGCAAAAACCTCAAAGATTAAAACCCTAACCCTAGAAGATGAAGTGGCAAAAGGAATGTGGGCCCAAAAGAGTATAGTTGATACGTCAACTTCCTTAGGCCGCAACTTCCACATACAAACTCTATTTGGGGCACACGACATTCCATTGGAAAGATCTCGATGAGAAGAAGAATTTTGATCAAGGCCTAGGGAATCCTAGGCCATCACAAGGCCCAAAAAACACTATTTAGGGCCTTAAAAATGCGTTGGAAGCTTAGGACCTAAAAAACTATAGAAAAAATTGTCGAGATGGGGAACTATTATGAGTTGGTGGAAGAGGTAGGTGGCCATCGATATCCACCTAGATCAATTGTCCCCCCTTGAGAAGCAATGGTCCCCATTGCATCAAGTTCCTCCATCGTATGGGGAAAGTTCTATTAAATATGACTCTTGGTGAGTCACTTGCCTTGGTGAAGAAGTTGTCGTACTTTGACAATCGGATAGGTTTGTATGCTCTACTTACCGGTGCCCTTCATCTTGGTGTCCACGATCTGGTCCATTGTAGCTTACTCAAGATAGTCAAGTTTGAGTTATATAGGGGCCAAGTGCTTAGCCACCTTTGAGGTGTCCAATAGAGGTGGAAAATAGTAAAAGCAACTCCACATTGAATATTGGGTGCAAGTCAAAGAATGGGGAAAAGTTCAATTCAAAAGTATTCTCACCCATAGCTTTTGTGATGGTGTAAGGCCCATATCAAGGTGGTATGAGATTCTTATGAGGTGCTCTTTCTACAAATGCAATGACACCTTATCACCAACCTGAAACTCGTGTAGAACCCAATGTTGGTCATGCCGATGCTTATACTTGACATTGACTTTCTACAGGATATCATGAACTTATTGTTGGGTGTTGGATCCGTTCAACAAATTTGGCAGCGCTATCTACCTTAGTCTGAGCATGGGAGGACTCTTCCTTTGTAGATGCAATGGGTAGAGCTATATTGATAAGGGCCAATGGTTGGAACCCCAAGCACACCTTAAAAGGGTTGTGGCCAATAAAGATATGGAGGGCTCTATTGTAGCTATGTTGAACATATGGAAAGCTCACATCCCATGTATGTGGTTTCTTGGATTTGTACATTCACAGGATATGAACAATCATCCTTTGATCGCTTATGTTTTCCCCTCTGTTTGGGGGTGAAGAAAAACAATTTGGTTAGCTTGGTGTCCATTAGAGACCACAAGATGGACTAGAAGGCACTAAGGAACCTACTATCCCTGTCTGAAATAATGGTCCATGGTAGCCCAAAATGAACCCAAACACACTTGAAGAAGAGCCTAACAATGTCTTCTATTATGATACTATTCTTGCAGGGTACCAAAATGGCCATCTTAGAGAACCAATTGACAACCACAAAGACACAATCATTACCATTCTTGGTGGAGGGTAGACCTAACATATAATTCATGGAGACTAACACCCATGGCTTGTTTAGGATAGGTGGAGGAGTGTGTAGCCCCTACTTCTTAATGGCAAGTTTAGTGATGGCATAGGAGGTGCATGATCTAATATACCTAGTGACATCTTGTCAAAGTTTTGGCTAATAGACATGCTTCTGCAGTACTACTATTGTCTTCTCCACACCGAAGTGCCCTACCACGTGATTGTAATGTGCCTCCCAAATTAGCTTCACATGCTTGCTTGAAGGAACACAAAGATGGCCCGAATAGCACAAAAGTGCATCTTGGAGGTGAAATTCCAAAACTTTTTTACATGCACTTAGTGTCTAATATGTAGTAGTGAAGTCAGGGTCCTTGTCATGCAATTGGGGCCATCTAGAGGTCTTATGCCCACGTGAGTTAAGAATTGTGGTTAGCACCACAACCAAAGGCCGACTGAGGTAGTCTGCAACTCATGTTATGTTTCCCTTCTTGTACTTAACATTCAAGTGGAATTGTTATAGATATGTGGACCACTTTTGACGGTGGTCATTCTATAACTTTCCCTATGTTTGCATGAATTGCAAGGGCTTTCTGAGCAATGTGGATGATCATTTCCTTTCCCAAAATATAATGCTTCCACTATCGACATGCATACATAATGGATTACATCTCCTTGTCGTAGATGGAACAACTATGAATAGTATCAGAGAGTGTCTCGTTATGATAATCCATTGGATGTCCATGTTGAGTGAGGACCACATCGATGACATAGTCAAAGGAATATGTGTCAATCTTAAATGGCTATTACGAGTTTGGTAGGGTTAGGAATGGTGTCGAGCAGAGGTGACGTTTCAAATATTTGAATGCTTTATGTTGTGACTCATCCCAAGCAAACTTGGCGTTGGATCCACCCTTGGTTGCTTGACTTAAAGGACTAGCGATATGAGAAAACTCCAACACAAACATGCGGTAGAAGTTGTGGAGACCTATTAAAGTTGTCAGGGATGGTCAATCGTGAAAGACTTGGATCTTGGTTGGGTCCAATGGCACCCAATGTTCATCCATGATCTAAGCACTTCTCCATATTGGCATATAACTTGTGTTGCCACGCGGTGTTGAATATGTTGAATGTCTTGCAAATGTTTTTCCCAATTTTTGTCGAAGATGAGGATGTCATCCAAATATATGACCATAAAAGAGTTTGTGAATGACCATAATACATCAACCATCATCCTCAGGAATGTTGCTAAAGAATTAGTCAAGCCAAAATGCATGAACAACCACTCAAAAAGGCCTTATTTAGACTTGAAGGTTGTCTTCCATACATAAGTTTGTTCAATTGGGACTTGGTGGTAGCCTAACTTCAAATCAATCTTACTAAAGAACTTGGCACCCTTAAGCTAATCAATGAGGTCATCAATCTAGGGGATTAGGTATCGATTCTTAACAATGATTTTGTTTAGGGATTTATAATCCATACAGAGTTGCCATGTCTCATACTTCTTCTGCACAAACATAATTGGGCTCGCACAAGGGCTTCACCAAATGTGGCCCTTTTGGATGAGCTCTTGAATCTGATGTTTTATTTCCCCATTCTCCAAAAGAAAGCATCTATATTTTCCATTAGGTAAAGGAGCATCGGGTATCAAATCAATTGAATGTTTGACCTGATAGTGTAGAGGTACCATTGCAGGTGAAGCGAATATATCTTTGTGTTCATCTACAATATTATCCACTTGCTTATGTTGTGTGGAGAGGCCCCATGTTGAGGCCATGTCAATAGTAGTGACCTTTTGTTCACCTTTCGACTGAACCATGAAGAGGACAAATTTCCATGTTTGGGAAATTACCTTCCAACACAAATTTGTTGAGATCAATGAAACTACAGTAATCAAAACCACCTTTGGTACCTTGTAGATTTGGCCTCCCAAAGCAACAATGACACTATGGGGCCTAGATTCATAAACAAAATTGTGTTTCCACATATAGGATTGCTTTAGAAGAACATTGCAAACTTCGAGTGGGGCAACATCACATGGTACCTCATCTTTGAAGGGCTTGATGCCATAGGATAGACAACATTGTTAACTAATATGGATATCTCATCCTTGGCTCAACCAACCGATGGTGTATGGTTAGGGTTGTGTCATTGTCGACAAATTAAATCTCTTGATGACCTTGGTCCAGATTAGTTACTTCTAGCTACCATTGTCAACAATGAAATGTAGCAAAATCCCCTTCACCCACATATGTGAATGGAAAAGATATTCCCCTTCCTCATGCCCCTTGGGATCTTCTGGATGGATCTTTGCAGCTATGATGGTAGCATCAGTGTTTGGTCTTTTTTCATCACTCGAGTGAGAAAAAAGAGACCATCAAGTGTAAATTAGGCTCAAGTTACACCACAGTTAGAATTTTTATCCCCAATTCCTAGGGATAACTAAGGAGATGATGTCTCGAGGCCCTCTGGTTGCATACATGGAGTACTGATAGACAACTTGACCAGCATTTTCCACTTGCACAGACAGAGACCCACCTCGCCACCATAGTTCTAGGTTCATCATGAGGGTATCCACCACATCAGCCTACTTCCGGAAGACATTGGGTCTTGCTCCATGAGGTACAAGCCAGGTATTATGGTGAGTGTCATTTCAATATCTGGGGCATTTGAGTTTGTTGCATTTTAAACTGCTTTTGATTACGTAATGTCTTCTTGGAAACTATGATCTTTGCATTGTTTCACCTTGGTGGTTGACATTGCACCCTAGTAAGTGGGTCACCCTTAGGGGTAGGTTTTCTACAGGGAGGTCCTCTTGACAATTCATCGTGCCATTCTCGACCATACTTGTCATTGTCCACACTTCATCCCCTCATCTCCTCACCTTTTGGGACTTTCAGATGTACTTACCCAAGAAGGGATTGTCCCTCATTTCATGAGAAGAAGGGGTCGAAGGCATGTAGGCTTGTAGCTGGAAAATGATAAAAGCCAATCATGAACCTTATAGATTCTCACCCAAGGATCCCAAGGATAATGAAATGTCTCTCATAAGAAATTGATGGGACCCATGAAAAATAACTGATACAAAATGCCAATCAAAGTGGAGCATGTGTGGGCAATGATTTTCATGCTTAGGTAGAAGCCCCACACATTGTCTTCAACTTGGGGAAGCATGATGTGACCGGGGTAGAGTCAAGGCAGGAATTGTTTTTCATGCTTAGGCAGAAGCCCCACCTTGGCTTCAACTTGGAAACATCTTTAAAGAACAAAAGGCAATAAATGGGTTTGGAAAAAAGATGCGTTGAAAACGAAGGTGCAACACATCCTCTACAAAGGCACCCATAAATGAGATACTATGATCCCTTGTATGTTATGAACCCCATGTCCAAGAATCTTTCCCCCATCCATGTCACTTTATCCACATGTCTTAGAGAGGGGCCCACTTGGGAAACACTCCTAAACTTGAGGCACGATTCACTCAATAGGTCATTTTGTCGACCCTCTCATACCCCAAACTTGGAAAATTCCATAGGGTCTTTGAGCACTTGTTTATTTTGATGAGGTGGTTTTGATGTACATGCTTAGATGGCTCTTTTATTGACTTGATTTAGTTATCATGATGCATTTGACTTGAGATCCTTGGAGGGTGTATTCATTGTCTTTGCAGGACCTAGTTAGTGGACATAGTTGGAAGAACAAGCCTAGTTTGGGCTTCCTTGGGGCTTGAAGCCCACAGGTTGGATACCATGGCCCACACGTCGGACGACAATGATAGCCTTTGGAGGCCACAAGGACACCTTGGAGGACCTCAGATAGGCCCCTACTAGCACAATGTTTTGCCTTTGGAGGCCAAAATGCCACATTTGGAAGGTTTGAAGTCTTGTGGGGCTAGGATTTGGGGTGGTGGTGTTGATTGACTTGACACTTGGCACATTTTGATGGAAGAAGGCATGGCTTGAAGGAAGAAACCCTAGCGCATGAGAGGGAGGCCCTAGTAGGCCCAACAACTTCCATCTTCTACTCCAATGACTTGCAAAAGGTGCCAAAACGTCACCCTAGAAGACGAATGGTGTCACTTTAGGGTTTCTTATATGCATTTTTAAAGTTAAATTTTAATTTTATAATATAAAGGGGAAAAGTAACGGTTGTTGGCCCTTTACTTTTTGGTTTACCCTAAAATTAAGTGGACAAACACTTTTAGTAGGATTTGTATAAATAGAGATCACTTCTATTTCATTTTGTCATAATCTCCTAGCTTGGAGAGGATCGTTGGTTGAAATTTTTTCTATCTCTCTTTTCTACTATCTCTTGTGATGATTTGTGTTGGCTAGTGGATGAAGAAGTAAGACACTATCTTTCTTGGAGGCTATTTCTTGCTTTTATGGTGGATTTTTCTTGGTTAAAAGGAGTTTATCTTGTTAATGCTTGGACTAGGTAAGGAATATCTCTTGGTATTGCTTATTTTCTTGGTTACAAGGTTAATTTTCTAATTAGACACTATAATTTGCTAATTGTCTTGGAATAATTTGTTGCACAAAGAAATACTAGGAGGAGTAAAAGGGTTTACACCCTCCTAGGGTTTTCCTTAACTAGTTTTGCTTGCCTTGGGGAGTAAAAGGGCTTAGACCCCAAGGAAGTAACACAACTATCTCTTTCATTTTTAAAGACTCCATAACCCAATAGTTAAAGGCACTAATCTATTGCATTGGAGAAATAAAAGCATTGTATTGGGATATGTAGAATTACGAGATATTGAAATTGTTTAAGTTGCAATCTTTTCTTCATGCTAAAAGCTTGTCAAGGCCACTAGGGCATCTTGTTTCTCCAAGGATTTATTTATGTTGTAATAACTTTAAGCTACAACCATTAGGGCCACAACAAATCACTTCATGCTTTCTAAATTTGCTCATGTTCTAACCGTTAAATTTTGCTAGAAAGTTGCCAAGTTAATCTACTAGTTATTGTGTTTCTTTTGGGTGGTTTACTTGCAAGTTTTGGTGATTGGAATTTTCTATAGTAAAATTTGTTTGCTACAGCCATAAGGATGCAGAAATATATCTTCAATACTTACATCAAATAGCCTTTAAATGTTGCTAAGGTCTTGTGCTATCATACTTGAGTTTCACTAGTAATAATAATAATAATAATAATCTATTTTTAAGGTCACGGCCAAGCCAGCACACCAAATTGGTGTAGGAGACCCCCTTGTTTGTGGGACAAGGGACCCCCCTTCGCCCAACGATTTGACTGGTAAAGTCTACGAAGGTATACATACCCTACCCCCCTCTGGATTTGAACATGTGACCTCTTAAGTAATTACTAGTTAGTCTCTTGCATATTTACTTGGACTTTTAGTGACTCGTTTAACAACTTTTCCATTTATTCCATTGATGATTTATATCATTTTGTACCACTGCTAATTAGGACAACAAGCTTCACTTGCTTGTACATTGGATTGTTGGGCTTGTATCTCATCTTTTCTTGTGTCTCAGGTAGGTATAATCATTTTTTGCAGGTACTTGAGCTATTGGAAACCATTGATCACTTCTAAGACTCCCTTCCAAGCCACTTATCACTTAGAAAATTGACTTGTAGGGGGATCACTTCCATCATCTCACTTTTCGTCTCATTCCCCCCTAGGTCACTCGGGACTACCCCCTTGTGTTGGATTCTTCCTTCACTAAAGCGAGGGGAGGGTTTATCTAAGGTGACAGTGGGTAAACTCTCCCACTATTATTTCCATCTTGTAGATCAGGTCAAGCTTTGTCCAACCTATAGTTTACGCGATAACATTTTTTCGCCATTGCTAAGGAGGATTTTGAATCCTCTTTCGTGCCCTAATGACACTTTGGCAATCTTCCATCCCAAAGCCTTTACCCCTAGCTTGCCTGGCGACTCCACTTGAAGGATGTTCCCCTTCCACCCTCGATGATATTTTCATAAAGTTCATCTGGCAACTCCATTGAGGTATTACCCTAAGTAATGGAACCATGACCTCATGGGATTTACCATGGGCATTCCATAAGGTTTACCATTCTCTTGATGTTCAGAAGATCCTTGGATATCCAAATCATTGCTCTACTGAGTGGAGGGCAAGTTTCCCTAAAGTTAATGGTGATCCAGCTCTAGCAGTCACCCATGTCGTGAATTATATAAAGTATGCTTCAAGCTTAAACATGCTACATGAAGATGTGTTGATGAAAGTTTTTGTATCTTCACTGGAATCAATTCAAAGGAGTTGGCTTGCACACTAATGTAATCTGAAAGGTATCCCATCTTCTACGAAGCTCATTGAATAATTTCTCAGGCATTATTGGCCAGCTACTCATAATTTGCAAGATGCTTTCCAATAGCTCAAACACACACTTTGCACAGAAGGTTTTACGACGAATGACGAGACAATAGATGAGGAGTGGAAAACTGACGAAGAGTATCATCCACCTACTGTAGAAGAAGATCTCGATGATGAAGACCCGGATGAGACATCGGTGTCCATTGTCCCACTTGACAAAGGTGAAGTCTTTCAACCTTGCTTTCCTCCTACACATGAAGTTGAAGAAGCAATTAGTCTCAATGATGAATATTTTGAAGATCTAGTTGAAGCCACCCTAGCCTTTGTTCTTCCTGCACATGAAGACAAGGAGATGGTCATTTTTAGTCACACTAATGGTTTTATGAAAGAAACCTTGGATATGGTTGATGAGCATATAGACACTTTCATACAGACTAGGAGACGCACATGGGATTTTGGTCATTTCATTTTTATAGAGACCCCATTTACGACATTGAGGGTAGCTCTCAAGCAAAAGGGGTTGAGTTTCCATCTTCAGAAGATTGGTCTTCATGCGTATATGATTCATATGTTTGACAACCTGATGATGATATGGTTACAAATTCATTTCGTCCATTCGAGGATGACCCGTTGTAGCATTTTCAGGGTGATTTTCAGTCGTCCCTTGGGAATTGTGATGCAAATACTTTTGGGGATGCAGACTTGTTCTATGAGGACTTTTAGCCACCTTCATCCTCAATTTTAGAGGAACATTAGGACGTGGCCACCCCATAGAGGTCAAAGGCTCACTCTACAAAGCGAAAGTATTTTCATCTTAGGGATTTTTACGAGTATTCACAGATGAAGAGGAAACGTTTTTCTAGACCTGAGATTGTCCATTACCTCATTTCTTCTTCTCAAGGAAATCATGGGGTCTTCTTGGGATCTCTCATGTATTCCCATTCTTCAGGAATCAACGATCATGCTAATGGGGATGAAGATGAGCCATTGTCTACATATGGTAGCCCTCTTCATAGATGGATTGATCGTACTTGTGGCTATCCTTTTAGGCAGGATTTTTGGGATGATCAGATTTGCGGCTACTCTTTTTAGTAAGATTTCCCCCCTTCCACCCATCTCCATGAGTTTCATTTCATGATTGATTATATGTATATTTATGCTCATAATTATTATGTGCTCAACTTATCCTTCTTGTATTGCATGATTAAGCACAGGGGGAGATACCTTGATGAAATGGTGAACGGATGGTTGCACTGGTTGCATGACTTCACCTCACAACACCTATCACCTGATCTTCAGGGCCCCCAATGTCCCATGTGAGTAGGTAGGTCATCTTGATTTATTGCATTTTCATATTGATTGCACATGGTAGTTTAGTTGCATTTCATCTTTGATTTTCATTTTTCTCTGCTTGCATTATTGATTCACATGTTTCTCTTTTCATCATATATATGAAAAATGCAAAATTTTCTTTCTAGATTAGTTGTATTTTTTGAAGTTTTTAGGATTTGATATATATGGACGAAGGGTGAAAAAACCACCCTAGATTTTACAATTGTATGTTTCAATGTAGGCACAGGTCCACCGGGAGATGTTGTGGTTCTTATGCACTATGCGGCGAGTACACATCCCCAAGTAGGAGCCAGATGTTATCCTCAATTCCTAGGGATAACTAAGGAGATTGTGTCTTGAGGCCCTTAGGTTGCAGACATGGAGTATCGAGAGACAACTTGACCAGCAGTGTCCACTTGCACAGACAGAGACTCGCCTTGCCACCACAATTCTAGGTTCATCATGAGGGTATCCACCACATTGGCCTACTTCTGGAAGACAATGGGTCTTTCTCCATGAGGTACAAGCTGGGTATCATAATGAGTGTCATTTCAATATCTGAGGCATTTGAGTTTGTTGGATTTTAAACTGCTTTTGATTATGTAATGTCTGCTTGGAAATTATGTTCTTTGCCTTGTTTCACCTGTTGACATTGCGCCCTAGTAAGTGGGTCACCCTTAGGGATAGGTTTGCTATTGGAAGGTCCTCTTGACGATTCATCGTGTCATTCTTGGCCATACTTGTCACTTTCCACACTTCATCCCCTCATCTCCTTACCTTTTAGGATTTTTGAATGTACCAACCCAAGAAGGGATTGTCCCTCATTTCATGGGAAGAAGGGGTTGAAGGTCCAGAGGCTTGTAGCTAGCAAAAGATAAAATCCAATCATGAACCTTCTAGATGCTCGCCTAGAGATCCCAAAGACAATGAAATGTCTATCATAAGAAACCAATGTGACCCATGAAAAATAACTTATACAAAATGCCAACCAAAGTGGAGCATGTGTGGGCAATGTTTTTCATGATTAGGTAGAAGCCCCACACATTGTCTTCAACTTGGGGAAGCATGATGTGACCAAGGTGTTATCACTTCACCAGTTCTCCCAAGGCTGAAAAGGAGACTGAAAGAGGTAACCTCAAACCAATATTTTGATCTGGTATCTAGCCCTACCAAATCAGAGAGGGCTCTCTCAATGATCACAATCAATAAGGTGACTAGAGAAGGAAAAAGATATTAGGCTAGGTATTCAGCTTAGTGAGGTTTTGAGTTTATAGGTTTGTTGGACCAAGATCATGAAATCATGGAGCTAGGCCAATGGGTCTTAAAATCAATTGCAATGATCTAAAAGGGGCAAGCTAGTTGTAATCAAAGTCCCAAATGAATCTATTGTTGTAGTATGGCAAGGAGGAAACTAAATGAAAGAGAGTAAGTGAGCATGAAACATGAACTCACTTACTAAAGAAATAAACATTTAAATGCTAACCTCAACCAAACAAAGCATTAAGCTAATGAATTATGTTCAATAACTTAAGAGATCTACCATAGGAAAAAACATAGATGGTATATTGATCAATTGGATATGAAAAAATGAAGAAAACAAAGTGACTAACGACAACACATGAATCCGTTGAAAGTAGCTACAATTGCATGTTATATTTCTGCAAAAATCAATATATACCAACTCCAAAAGCTATGAACTACAAGTATCCAACCCTTTGTTTGACTTCCTTGGGTGTACATATAGATGAAAACAATATTTTCTTATCCAAGGGGTCGAATCCCTCATGATAGGAACTGAATACAAGAATATCTCTAACTAGACACAAAGCTAGGGAAGTTAGAACAAACTCCCAACTTTAGCTCAACTAACCTTGTTGACTTTTATAAGCATTAAATCTCATCAAATTTACATTAATTTACTTTAGCCAGCCCTATGACATTTTTTACATCAGGTAAAATCATAACATGGCGAATTACATCAGTAAAAATTGAGTTTGACTCAAAAATCTCGAAAACTGCCATGTTTCTCAAAAGTGTGGCGAATTACTGCAGAAGCGTAGCATGATGTTGGAGGAGGCTTTTGGGTGGCTTTGAGCATTGTTTTTCTGATATGATGATTGGAGAAAGTAGTTGAGGGTGTGTAGAAGACATATGTACCATTAAACCTATAAAAATTCATCTCCAAGACTTCCAAAACTTCATTTTCCTCAAGTCACTCCAGAAGCGCAACAAGGGTCTTGGAAAAGTGGTTGAGAGTTGTTTTTTAACATGTTTTTTGGATTTTTCTTCAAAATCAGGAGCTGACATGGCCAACCAAGTGTATATCTGTGAATTATAGGTCAAGGGATTTCCATCCATGCAAAAAAATCATTATTTAAATCCTCTGATAGAAAGTGCAGCGTGAGCTCGTTGCACTTCTGTAAACCCAAAATTGTCAAAAATACCAAAAATTCAAAATTTATCAAAAATTCTCAGAATCTGTTGAAATTTGTTTTGGAGACTCCTTGTGTGATGGGTTAAGAAACTAAGGAAGCTTCAACCAATATATCAAGTCTATATCTTCTTTCCTTCAACTTCTTTAGTGTTTTCCTTAGCCCTTTCTTCAAATTCTTAACCCTGACTTTATAAATCATGTTCCTGGTGAAATAGTGTCTAGCCATATGTCTCTGGAGTTTAGTGTCCTTGTTGGATTTTCTCAGGAGCTCCTCCAAGTTATCATGCACTTTTTATAGGCAATAGTCTTTGTATTTTTCTATCTCAACAACCATGAATTTAACCGGGTTTTTCTTTTCTAATGAAGGAGATGGTTCCTTGTCTTCAATTTGCTTTTCTGAAACAATCAACGCTTTACCTTTGTCTTTTTCCATTCTGGATGATGATTGATCAGGTGAGGTATCTTGTTGTATCAATTTTACTTTCAAAACTTTGTTTTCTAGCAGCAGGAAAGCCACCATGTGATTAGCCTTGGCCAAGTCATGTTTTAGCTCTTGGATCTGTGCTTGTTGCTCTTTGATAATCTCTACATCTAATGTGTGAACCTCATGCTCTACCATGTCAGCCTCAATGTGTACCTTCTCATTATCATGCATGGGTGCGTCATGTTGTTGTTTTGAAGGAGTAAACATGAGCCTTCTTCCTCTTTTGTAAGTTTTGGTCACCTCTGTCGTGGATGTCTTTGCTACTGATGATCTAGGTGACTTTGCCACTGATTTACTTGAAGAGCCAACCTCTTATGGCTTTTATAATGCTGATGGAGTACCCTGACTACTAGGTTGACTAGTAGCAAGAAAACGCGAAGCTGACTGTAAAAATTCCTCCCAAGGCATGTTGACCTGTGATAGTTGATGTAAGACAATGAATTTTACCAAGCCATGATGAAACAAGTTTGTTGAATGATCTTTTCCTCTTCTCTGTACTTTCTCAGTCATTTCAACCAGGCTTCTGCATAAGTAATGGGGCGGGTTCATTGGTTTGTTGGCAGTGAAATGCATTAGCAGACTAATATGATATTGATAAACTCTTGAAAATATCCCTTCACAGGTGAAGTACTTCATAATCGTTTTCATTAGAGGAGCATATTTATCTAGCAAATGCCTGAAAGGGAAGATATGAGTAGGGGACTCTTTGTATTGTGGTTTCAGGAACTCTTTATAATGCTCTAGGTCCAAATCCATTCCTTTGAACCATACTTCACCATGATTAGGTATGCATGTAGCTATAGCAATGGCATATTCATAGATGATGAAGTTCACCCCTGCAATGTTGACCCTATCCTTTTTGAAAGAGGTGGAAAAGAGGCTTGTCAACTTAGCATGGAAACCAGATTCTTGGAGCTTTTCACAAAATCCTAAGCAACCTGCTTGTTCAAAATATTTCGTGATGAAAGGTGGGGCATCAATTTCATTCATGTTGGATGATTCAAATCTGGAAACAGAACCTCCTTTGTTGTATTTCTTCTTTTCACTGTCCATGGTTTCAGTTTGCATGATGAAAACCTTGACCTGATAAGGGGAAAGGGATAGGGTAAACTTTGGGAAAACATGGGAAACACAGACTTAGCACAGAAGCGCAATGAATGTGTAGAAGTGCAGCGTGCTAGGGTTTTAGGGGAAATAGGAGGAAATGGAGGGAAATGGGAATGATAAATATCTAGGGAGGGAGAGTGATATGTAATGATGTGTAAGGGAGCAGGAAATCAGGGTTTTAAACCATTAATATGCAACAAAACCACTGAAAACTAAAAACACAGTGTTTGGTATATAAGGGTAGCGAAGGCCACCAAAAACAATTTTTTAACCTCTTTGATGAAATTTTTTTGAAACCAAATTGATGAGAGGTCCGACTTACTAATGTGAATGTACCTGGAACTATAGGAACCGAAGAAACCTTTAAATGCTTAAATTTTTCTTCCCTTTTGTAAAAGCGCAGCGAGCTCCCAAGAAACGCAGCGATGGAGGTGTACAAGGGATTTGATGAAAAGTTTTGATTCTTTTGATGGCAGAGATGAATGTTGATGATGGAGAGTTGTTCTATGAAGGTCAAATGAGGAAATGGAATGCTTGGATGCTCTTCCATATCTTGAAAAATCAATTTTTGCTTATGTAATGGAGTGACATCACATGATGTGATTGCAGCCTTGATTTTTGCAATGAGAACATTACCTTACCTTTATTGATTTTTTTCCTAAAGTGTTGACTCCCATAAAGTTGACTCATATGATGAACTTGACACTCTTTATTTTTTATGACATGACCTTTAGTGATGACAAACCAAGTGGGAACCTAGACATGACATGCATGATGACTCATTAACTCAACTAATGACTCGTGACATGACATGATAACAATTATCATCATGGATGAAGACCATGAGCAAGTGGACAGAGTAGCACTAACCTAGACACAACAACCAAGTGATCAAATTTTATTTGAAAATTCATTTGAAAATATAACAATTTGACCTAAAACCCTATCAACTGACTTTGAAATAGCTCATTTGATCACTGGTGACTACTGTACTCTAACACAGGGTAGAGTCGAGGTGGGCACTGTTTTTACTGCTTAGGAAGAAGCCCCACCTTGGCTTTAACTTGGAAACATATTAAAAGAACAAAAGGCAATAAATGGGTTTGGAAAAAAGATGCATTGAAAAAGAAGGTGAAACACACCCTCTACAAAGGCACCCATAAATGAGATATTACGATCCCTTGTATGTCATGAACCCCATGCCTAAGTGTCTTACCCCCATCCATGTCACTTTATCCACATGTCTTAGAGAGGGGCCCACTTGAGAAACACTCCTAAACTTGAGGTATGATTCACCCAATAGATTGCTTTGTCAACTCTCCCATACCCAAAACTTGGTAAATTGCATAGGGTATTTGAGCACTTGTTTATTTTAATGACGTGGTTTTGATGTACATTCTTAGATGAATCTTTTATTGACTTGATTTAGTTATCATTATGCTTTTGAATTGAGATCCTTGGAGGGAGTATTCATTGTCTTTGAAGGACCTAGTTGGTGGATAGATTTGGAAGAACAAGCCTAGATTGGGCTTCCTTGGGGCTTGAAGCCCACAGGTTGGATACCATGGTCCACACATTGGACTACATTGGCAGCCTTTGGAGGCCACAAGGACACCTTGGAGGACCTCACATGTTCCCCTACTAGCCCAATGTTTTGCCTTTGGAAGCTAAAACGTCACATTTGGAGGGCTTGACGTCTTGTGGGGCTAGGGTTTGGGGTGGTGGTGTTGATTGACTTGAAACTTGGCATGTTTTGATGGAAGAAGGCATGGTTTGAAGGAAGAAACCCTAGCGCATGAGAGGGAGGCCCTAGTAGGTCCAAATAATTCCATATTCTACTCCAACGACTTGCAAAAGGTGCCAAAATGTCACCCTATAAGAGGGACGACGTCACTTTAGGGTTTCTTATGTGCATTTTTAAAGTTAAATTTGAATTTTGTAATGTAAAGGGGTAAAGTAAGGGTTGTTGACCCTTTATTTTGTGGTTTACCCTAAAATTAAGTGGACAAACACTTTTAGTAGGATTTATATAAATAAAGATCACTTCTATTTCATTTTATCATAACTCTCCCATCTTGGAAAGGATCCTTGGCTGAAATTTGTCCCCCTTTTGGGCAATTTTATCTATCTCTCTTTGCTACTATCTCTTGTGATAATTTATATTAGCTATTGGATGAATAAATAAGGTGCTATCTTTCTTGGAGTCTATTTATTGCTTTTATGGTGGATTTTTCTTGGTTAAAAGGAGTTTATCTTGTTAATGCTTAGACTAGGTAAGGAATCTCTCTTGTTATTGTTTATTTTCTTAGATACAAGGTTAATTTGCTAAGATTTTGGGGAGTATAAGGGTAGACAACCCCACTAAGCCCATCATAATTGTCTTGGAATAATTTGTTGCACAAAGGAATACTAGGAGGAGTAAAAGGGTTTACACCCTCATAGGGTTTTCCTTAGCTAGTTTTGCTTGCCTTGGGGAGTAAAAGGGATTACACCCCCAAGGAAGTAGCATGACTAGCTCTTTAATTTTTAAAGACTCCATAACCCAATAGTTAAAGGCACTAATCTCTTGCATTGAAGAAATAAAATCATTGCATTGAGATAAGTAGAATTACGAGATATTTAAATTGTTTAAGTCAGAATAATTTTTACATGATAAAAGCTTGTCAGAGCCACTAGGGAGTCTTGTTTCTCCAAGGATTTATTGTTGTTGTAATAACTTTAAGCTACTGCGATTAGGGCTATAGAAAATCACTTCATACTTTCTAATTTTTCTTATGTTCTAACCGTCAAATTTTGTCAGAAAGTTGCCAAGTTAATCTACTAGTTATTGTGCTTCTTTTGGGTGGTTTACTTGCAAGTTTTGGTGGTTGGAATTTTCTGTAGTAACACTTGTTTGCTACAACCATAAGGATGCAGAAATATCTCTTCAATACTTACATCAAACAATATCTAAATGTTGCTAAAGTCTTGTGCTATCATACTTGAGTTGCACTAGTAATTGCTAGTTACTCTCTTGCATATTTACTTGGATTTTTAGTGACTCGTTTAACAGCTTTTCCATTTATGAAATACACTGTAGAGGATTGGAATGAGCATGTAGGCTCTACTCTCCTCCTTGGGATGGTTCTCTGTTGTTCCTTGGGGCCTTCTCTCTCTCTCTCTCTCTCTCTCTCTCCTTGTGAACAAGAAGTGTGCAAAAATCTCTCTAAGGGGAGTGATAAATGCACAAAGCTTTGAACTATGGGTGCACGAGTGATATCTTGAGAAAGATGATTCTCTAAGACTCATCCAAGCAACATAACATTGCTTAACCTTCTACATTTTGAATGCATGATCATGGCCTTTATTTATAGTCTTTGATCAAGCTCAATAACTATTGGCTCCAAGTGGCAAAGAGGTGCCACTTGGATTTGGTTTCCCATGTCTAAGTCGGCATGGAACCACTTAAGGTAACAAATTTGAATGTTATGGAGTTCTATACCTCTTTGTACATTAGCCTAAGAGCACTCGTGATGGGATTTGTATCCATAAATGCGTCGAATGTGGTTGAAAATTCACTTCTAGTCAATCTACGTGGCTTTCAAAGGAACACATGCACAAACCCATGCAGATCGTGCAAAATCCACATTGTTGAGTCACACAAATGTCTTAAAAACCCAACTTTGCATAGTTTTGGGGCTCTGCTGAGCAGTGTATCAATGTCATGAGTTAGCACTTTGTTTTAATGTATCAATGACCTTTCCAATGATCACTGGTATAACTCTATGAGCGATTTTTAGATGAAAACAATTGGGTTCCACGTCAATGATCCACTTTCCATTATCTAGCCCCATATCAAAGTTTGATATAGAGTTTAACTCAGAGGCTTTCAACTCAGTCAACATAGGTTGTTTCAAGTGACATTCATTAATGTTGTGACAAGGGATTTTTTGGAACTCACATCACTTTTCAGTGTCCTTCTTCGACTTCATGTTACCCTTCTTTACTTGCGGTTTGGATTGGTTGCATGAATTTGGATATCCATGATTTATCCTTTATTCTATGAGTTAGGTCCACCTTTCCCATGCTTCCACTCTTGTATCATCGATATTTTATGTATTTTTACCTTATCTCTAGGGCTAGTAAAGAGATAAGGGTATTTTTTAATATTTTCTTATGATAAAAGCTAGGAAAATATTATTATTGTAATGAGGAGGGTGTTAGATCTCTCATATAAATAGAGAAGCACTTATCATGTGTATTCATTGCTAGAACTTGTGGAGAACAATACTTGTCTACTATCATGACTATATTTTTGCCATGGATGGATAATTAGAGAAACTTCTCGATGATGATATCTTGTGGATGCTTTACAAAATTTCATGGATGTTCTTGGCTAGGGTTTTGTGGATAAATCAAATTCTTGAGTAAGTGGTATCTCTAAATCGTTATGAATTTGTTTATGAATGATTGTAAGTGTAGTTGTGCTTCTCTAGTAGTGGTGGTGCACTCTCTTTTTACTTTCTTGAACAAGTCCCTTCTTCAAAGCTCTTGGAAGATTACTAGTGGAGTGTCTTCCCCTTGAACTTGTTCGACAACATGGGTATTCCAAAAGAGGACGAACACCTTCAGTAACCACTCACACAACTAGATCAAAGATCAACACACCGATGCTTTGACGTGGTAAAACCCCTACAGGGAAACATCCACGAACCTAGCCAACGCGACCACTTGGAGTAGTTTATTAATTCAAAAGAAAAATATTATAGAGAGATTTTACAAGAGAGTTTCTCATAATCAATCATCGAACAATGACCCTCCATGCTCTTTGAATAGAGATCATGGACCAATTGGGTGTTAAACCACGGATCAATGGTTGTTAAGATCGAAGAGAATATGAACCATCAGATCACTCTATGTCAGGAACATATCGCGATCGTCGGATTTCCTAACTACAAATGCATACTAAAGAAACACATTTTTACCTAACGACACATTAGACCAATTAAATCTTAACTAACTCCCAAGTGTCTAAATATCCTAACACCCCCCCTTGAGAAAAACTTGGGATAGGATTGAAGGATTTACAATAGTGACACAATAGGAGAAGGAAGGAGGCATTAGACCCTATCCCCCCTTGATGACAACTTCCTGAACTCCTAACATAGATCGAAGTTTGGAAAACTTCACTTATGTAAGAGACTTTGTGAAAATGTCTCCAACTTGATCTTCTGTAGGGAAAAAGAGCACTTCAATAACTTGATCATGAATGAGCTTTCTAATGAAGTGAATGTCTAGCTCGATGTGTTTGTTGCACTAATGTTGAAATGGGTCTTTCACGAGATTGATGGCACTCTGATTGTCACACCAAATGTTGGTCGAATGATGTTGTTGGAATACAAACTCTGAAAGGATCTATCGAAGCCACAAGGCTTCCTGACTTGCATTTACCACTACTCGGTACTCTCCTGCTGTTAAAGAAAGTGCAATAGCCTATTGTTTCTTACAAGCCCAAGTGTCAGGTCTTGAACCAAGGTTGAAAACATAACCTGTAATAGAATTTCGATCATCAGGGTCACCGACCCAATCTGAATCAATGAAACCAACCAATAAAGGAGTCCCCCTGAACTGTAATGTATCCCAAACTGAACTGTACCATAGAAATAGCATAGTATCATTTTAGCTGCTTTCCAATGGCTTTCATGTGGTGTTTGCATATATCGGGTAACAAGACCAACAACAAAGGAAATATCAAGATGGGTATGAATCAAGTATAAGAGGCTACCAACTAACTGACGGTACAAGGTGGCATCAACTTCGGGAGAAGTACATGTGGCAGCAAGACTGACTCCAGAATGGAAGGGAGAAGGGGCTGGTTTACAATCTTCCATGTGAAATCAACGAAGAAGGTCATAAGCATACTTAGACTTGTTGAGGGAAAGATAGAAATGATCTTACTCAAGCATTTTTAGATTCTGCTTGGCTAAAGAAAAGTAGACGTGAATATCACCCTATGTTTATAGCCATCAAAATTAATATCCTAACTCACAAGTATTGATTACAAGTGCTTAGGCTAGTCTTTTTGTAAATAAAAGCTTGCTGGAAAATTCATTTTTTATATGATTTTCTGAATATAACAGTTGCTGAAATAAATGTAGAGATAGAAGCAAAGACACCAAAATGATAATCAAGACATATGAGACATAAAGCAATCTTTTATTTCATTCCAATTCACCAAAGAGTCACTCTCTTTACAAAATTTCGTGAAGAAATTTCGGACCAAAGTCAAATTTAGACATCCCCGATGGAACATACAAAAGGACCTCTGACAAAAAATCAAAAACTGAACTCTAAAAGATGGATCAGCTTGCCACAGATTGATGCCCACTCTACTCTGCACAATAGCCTTTGTC
Source organism: Picea sitchensis (assembly GCA_010110895.2). Classification (NCBI taxonomy): domain Eukaryota; kingdom Viridiplantae; phylum Streptophyta; class Pinopsida; order Pinales; family Pinaceae; genus Picea; species Picea sitchensis. Next base: position 31,765 of record SNQJ01S0102634.1, read on the forward strand.
AGTCATGAAAACTAATTAACAAACAAACAAGTGTACACAGACTATCAAAGATATATCAACACCTCTGAAAAACAAGTGTCTGAATAATGTAATTCAACCCTGAATCTTGTTGTCTACAATAAGACCTTGCTATCATAAAAAAAAAAATAGGCTTGCCATAAATTAAGGAATGAATGAAAACTGAACTATCTCAACATAAACTCAAAGAACAAACCTTAGTATGCTTCTCCATCTATCCTCTTATGTTCCTCCATTTCCTTTTTCCTTTAAGAAATTTAGAATTGGTTGAAGTAGTTGAACTACCTCATTAGCTAAGTTAATTAAAAACTCAACCAACTTTTTAGTCAAGGGGGAAAAGTAATAAATCATAATAAGATTTTTTATTTTAAATAAATAATAACTAGTGGGTGGGACCCCTTGTGACTCCCTTTTTGCTCTTAACAATCATAACATAACTAGTTAATTAAGCAAAACACCCCTCCTTGTGACTCCCATCATCACATTAATTTTTGACAATTTATTTCATTGACATTTGAAATTATTTTCAAAAATATATTACCAATATATCCAAAAGCATGTTGTCCAAAAATC
>SNQJ01S0102634.1:32365-62920 GCA_010110895.2 Picea sitchensis
CCTAACTCACAAGTATTGATTACAAGTGCTTAGGCTAGTCTTTTTGTAAATAAAAGCTTGCTGGAAAATTCATTTTTTATATGATTTTCTGAATATAACAGTTGCTGAAATAAATGTAGAGATAGAAGCAAAGACACCAAAATGATAATCAAGACATATGAGACATAAAGCAATCTTTTATTTCATTCCAATTCACCAAAGAGTCACTCTCTTTACAAAATTTCGTGAAGAAATTTCGGACCAAAGTCAAATTTAGACATCCCCGATGGAACATACAAAAGGACCTCTGACAAAAAATCAAAAACTGAACTCTAAAAGATGGATCAGCTTGCCACAGATTGATGCCCACTCTACTCTGCACAATAGCCTTTGTCAGTCATGAAAACTAATTAACAAACAAACAAGTGTACACAGACTATCAAAGATATATCAACACCTCTGAAAAACAAGTGTCTGAATAATGTAATTCAACCCTGAATCTTGTTGTCTACAATAAGACCTTGCTATCATAAAAAAAAAAATAGGCTTGCCATAAATTAAGGAATGAATGAAAACTGAACTATCTCAACATAAACTCAAAGAACAAACCTTAGTATGCTTCTCCATCTATCCTCTTATGTTCCTCCATTTCCTTTTTCCTTTAAGAAATTTAGAATTGGTTGAAGTAGTTGAACTACCTCATTAGCTAAGTTAATTAAAAACTCAACCAACTTTTTAGTCAAGGGGGAAAAGTAATAAATCATAATAAGATTTTTTATTTTAAATAAATAATAACTAGTGGGTGGGACCCCTTGTGACTCCCTTTTTGCTCTTAACAATCATAACATAACTAGTTAATTAAGCAAAACACCCCTCCTTGTGACTCCCATCATCACATTAATTTTTGACAATTTATTTCATTGACATTTGAAATTATTTTCAAAAATATATTACCAATATATCCAAAAGCATGTTGTCCAAAAATCCGAAGTCAACTGTTCTCAATCAATAGATAAATAAATAAAACTTAAAATCCATATTTTCCAGTCTGCGAGGCAATCTTTCCTTTGTTGTTACTATCACCTTTTAAACTCTCTGAATTTGCCTTAGGCTGTGTGGAGCCTTTAGGCTTAATCTCGTTGATCACATGAGAGCAATCGTCCCTCAATTGCATGTGGGAGGACACATATTTATCAGAATCATTTGAAGGTGAGGAAGGGGTAGTAGTGGCTTTCCCTTTGTCAGGGGCATAGTGGGCCTCGATTTTCAGCCTTGTATTTGAATAGCTCATTCATGTATGCATAATTGATTAGCAAATAGTTCCTTTAACATCCATGCATGACAACTCTTTCAAAATATGAAATAGACGTTGGCTCAACGACATATCAGACTCATGCAATCCAATCCATACAAATTGTTTAACTGTTGTCAATGAGCAGGGGGTGAACAAAAGGTCCTAGGATATGCGAGTGGTTTGTATTGAGCGAAACATGATAAAATGAGGAGGGAAAGAAACATGGTTACTGCTCAAAGACAACAAACAAACAATTGTAATGCAAACCAAATAAAATATCACCGTGATCCAACCAAGAAACTGCGATTCCAATCTGCTTCAATACATAATTCTTATTTACTGTCATTAAATTTTACGAACAAAGAGTGAAAAATGAATGTGGGAAGGCGATGGGATTGTAATTAACGAAAAACGAGATAATGGTAGGGAGGAGAGTGGATATTGTTCATAAAATTAATTAAGTAATCCATAACCAATATCAAACGCAAAAGATCCAACACCAACCAATAATTACTGTGCTTATTTAAACAACCATTGTGTATAACCCAATCAATTTTGTGTATTACTTGCTCACTGTTCACAATTAAATCATTAATGCAGAGTCATCAAAACAAGGCAATATGCTTCCCACGACAACCTGTAAGAGTTTTGTTTCTTCCCAACTGTCCCAGTTAATATTTAAACAATTTCTAAATGAACACACACTCACTTATTTCAAATTGTCTTGTCAAAACATCAACCACTGTCCAGAATTATTTCTCCAAATCAAACACAAACACTAAAATCACACTCGATTTCATTCCTCGAGTTCACTTAACAATTAATTTGTAATGAGATCATACTACTACAACACCCATGCCTATCTCCATTAAGATGCATGATATTCATTAAACATACAAAGTGGACAGTCAAACACAATGATCCATATTTTAATTGCAAGATCCTGACTTGCCATTTAAACACACAGACAACAATCACCACTTTAACTCATACTATGCTTGGAATACACAAACCATTTGACAAAACGTAGAGTATCTCTGTGATTGTACAGGTCCAACTACTCAGAATTTAAACATCCATAATGTTGGGCTATCAATCAATATAACGAGGTAGCAAAAGTAAGCCTGATCTCATCTCTCAAATTAATCAAATTGCAACAAAACCATACTGTGTAAAAACCGTTGACCATCTCTGATGGTGCAACCAATAATATCCATAGCATATACAACGGATGGACATACCATAATCACCATGATTGCAATACTCCCATGGCAATTTAACAGTCACAACAATCATTAACTCAACTTAACATGTTGTAGGCACGCCACACATACCCACGCATCAAACAAGAAGCATTGTTGTGACTTAACCAATTAAAACTAATGTTGGGTCAACAATTCAATAATCCCAATGTAAAAGACATCGACTGTGTATTCAATCCCATTTCTTCAATCAACTGATTAACCATGGCGATCTTATCCATTTGACTATAATAACCAATGCAGTGACTAGATATCAAAACCAACACTATTTTCAACATAATCAACTGGGGCAAGCCAGTAATCAAACAATGTCAACAATACACCACCAATTCATAACCATCAATAGTAGACCCACATGCCATACGGTTCCCTCTTATAAAAAACTGGGCTTAATAAAACAAGGGTTTGCTCTGTGGACCAACACAGGGAGACTGGTGTTGACTCCCATCATCGGGTGAGAACCTCCGACACCAACGGTGCACACACAGGGTATACCACCAATAAATTTGCAGACATGGTGACAGTTCACAAGATAGGAGAGACTTTGAACAGAGGAGCAAAGGCTCCATTTAGCCTTGTAGCAATACTTAGAACACGCAGGGTATAACCATCGTGGCTCCCCAATCAACCAACTAACAACGTTGAGATAAAACAGAGCCGAGAAAAAGCAATATAACCCATTGCGCAACCATCAGTAGCATGAACAAACCCATATCCAAGTGAAACAATGCGTAGTGACACAAGGCATTTCAACCCAGTAAACCCCATAACAACAAATGACTGTATATGGTGATTGTTGGAACACTTGTTTTTTTTTCCGAATGATATGGTCATCAAAGGTTGGAGCCACCTTTTCTAAGTATTGAGATGATACACCTAAGCCTAAAAAGTCGGATTTCGTGATTTCGTATATATCATGGTTATACATATTTGAACCCTCGATATCCTGACACACGAAGTGGCGAAGTTGGCTTAAGTTTAATAACGATTTTTTAGCCTTTAAACATAGATTATCACCTTTGATACATCGTGCTCTCGTGTTTCGGGAGTCACACCTCGAACGCCCTTCGAATTTCCGACACGCAAAGTTGCGAGATTAGTTTAAGTTAAAACTAGTTAATAGCAAGAATAATGACTTTTAAGCCATTTTTAATCTTGATCGCGATTTCGCGACTCGACGGTTGTTATCCCAGAAAGAATACATTTGTAACTCCGATCCCCGAAGTCACGATTTTCGTTAATTAGTCGTGGTTAATTAAAAGCTTAAGTCAAATCATAGCTAATCAACCAAGTCAAAATATCGCGAATTCGGGGTTCGCGATTTCAACGACTAGGAGTAAAATCATCCGATACTGCGAACTCCAAAAAGGGGATTAAGGACTAAACACACGCAATAAAAGGTTGAAGTGGATTAATTAACACCTTAAACACCCTTCAACCCATACGGCCTATGGACCGAGAATTAAACATTGTCGCGATCCTCCTGAATCGCAAATTATCAAACATTTATGGCATTTCATAAGAAATTTAGTGAGGTGACTGATAGTAAGATCTCGTTTTATTTCTAAATATTTCTATTAAATGATTTAAATGTTTTGTCAGCAAGGACTCACACAGACTTAAGTGCTCAAAGCGAAAAGGTTTCAGTCATTATCTTAGATTTCTTTCTAATTTGCGTAGAGCCAAGTTCACCAAGATAACCACTGTCTGCGTTTTCATTTTTTGTGACAGGGGATCTAATTGCAAGGTTTTATATCATGGCTCAGCGAAAAGCATCCAAGGCAGCTGCCGAGAGTCTAGGTCAAGGTTCAGATCTTATTTCTGATACCTCACCTAGAAGTATCAATACTATCAAAACATGGACGTATGTCTCTGACATTCTGCAATCTGAGCTGATAAATTGTCCAGATGATTCCAGCGATAACGAGAAAGACGACTTGTCCACCAAATACAAAATCATCTCTCAGTCGAAGATGCACAAGATAGTAACAAGGCCACAGATTTTTTCCTATTATGATATGATCAAATGGGCGCTGGACCATGTAGACATCCCGACTAGGACAATATTCAACAAGCAGAAGGTGGCAATTGGGACATTCAGACCAGAGCATTTACAAGAAATGTATAAATTGTCTCCCACACCAAACCTTACTCACAATGCAGGATTCTTGGAGGGTTTCAAAAAGAAGGAATGCGAGCAGTTTGGGAAAAGCTTATCCTATCTTATCAAAGACTAGGTTTCGCACCCCACGAAATCCAGAGTCGATACTAACGAAATTTATTCAATCTCATCGTTGGTACCACAATTCATGTATATAGCAATGATGGTTTGTAGATTGTATGGGAAGGAGGACACCTCTCACTTCTTTCTCCCATGGGTACCACTTATTCACATAGTAGCAGAGGGATTCTCTTTCGACTCGGCCAAATTGTTGTCAAACAGTCTGGCCAGTCGAATTACAGAATATCGAGCACAAAAGACGAGCGGGAAAGCATCCTCATTCTTCATGTCCGCTTACATCATGGACGCTATTTGCTTCATGACACCTTTCCCATTAATGAGCTGCAGCTGGACTCCAACTAATGCAGAGCCTATTCATGTCTACCACTCGAAACTCTCGGAAGATAAATCCAAAGAATTCGTCTACGAGATTTTCAACTGGGTAATGGTACCAATGCATGTCTCTATCTTCGGCCATCCACCTCCCAGGATTTTAGATAACATCACGGCCAACCTGAGCAGCATGGCAGATTGGTATATAGAAGCAGAATTTTTGTATATTAGGGTTTTTGGCACCTCTATCCCCGCATATGATCTACCTCTATTCTTACCAGACAAGCTAGTATGTCGCGAGATCGCCAGGCAAACTGTGCTTGGTGGGATAAGCAAGGAGATCAAAGGAGTATCAAAGAAGGTATGGCCACCTTTCCCCATTCACATTGGTACATATTCTTTATTAGATTTTGACCATGCCAAAGTGGAGGCTACGACCTTGGAGGAAATGAAATTGGTGGACATTGAGTTTAAGAAACATGACCCTAATAAGGTTGTAAGTAATCACATGGCGAGTTGTGGGCTAAACAGATACGAACATGAAGACTCACTTCATGACGAAATCTTCCAAGGTGTGAGGTCCTAATTTGAAGTCTTAAGCCAGGTTCAAGCTCTGTTTCCCAGTGATATGGTCGACTTTTATACATTCCAAGAGCACAGGAGAAGTTTCCTCCCTAAAGTTTTACAGGGCAGAAACTCACAACCTCCGAGTACACAGCAAGCAGAAGATAAAAGTTCAACGGGTGTGAACCCTAGAAAACAAGAGACTCAGGACAAGACAGAGGAAACTAAGATCTCGAATCGGGAAGAAGAAATTCCCAACCAAGAAGAAGGAAACCCAGAAATAGTTACCAAGGAAATCGACAACCCCATTGTGTCTGTCACTCCCTTACAATTCACAAAGGGGAACCCTGATACAGAGTGGATATTCAAGGAGGACTTGAAACCTATATCTATAGAAGAGTTGCCTCCTAATGAATTCTTCTTCAGTAAGAAAAGGAAGGCCGTGGTGAAGCAAGAAACATACCAAAGAGCATGCGCAGTAGCTAAAAAATACAAAATCCTAGCAGATGGAGAAGCCTTGGAAGAGGAAGAATTCGCCGATGAGATAGCAGGAACATTGGGGGCTTACGCAACAGCCAACCAATATTTAGTCAGAACTTTGAAGGCACGGTTGAAACAAAAGAACCTATTGATCAACAAATTGAAGGCTCGGTTAGCAACGACAGAAGCGAATGCCAGGGATGAAGAAAACAAAGGTTTCGAGCAAGCAAGAGTGACTGATCAACAGGAAATCGAGAGACTTAAATCCGACCTCAAGCAAATGCATCAGTCGACACAAATAAGCCAAACGTAGGTAAGTCAACAGAAGGAGCAAATAAAACTATTGCAGTCTAAATTAATTTCTTTTGAAAACCAGGTCATAGACATAACAATATTCCAATCCCAAGCCACGAAAATACGAAATAAGGTAGAAGTAGCTCAACGGGATCTACTTGCTAAAGTAGAAACCATACAAAATCATTTTAATACGATAGAACAAGCATTAAAGGATATCTTCTCGAGAGAAAGAGAAGCTACAACAGCTCGGGTTGCTTTCCAGAAAGTTGTTATAGCAACAACAAAAGAAGAGGTAGCCATCAATTCCAGGTTGTCTATACTAGAGCAAACCAAAGGTAACATCTTACTGAAGGCATGGGAACATAATATATCTGAGAGAAGAAAAAGAGATAAAGAAATGAGGGATGCTTGTGAAGAGACATTCGGCTTGATAAATAAAAATTTGTTAGATCTCGATAAAGAAAGTAGTGCTCGAACACTGGGCAAAATTAACATAGCCAAACATCTGTTGGATATCAAGGAAAATGGGGAAAAAGGACAAATTGAACTATCCCAGGTAAGTCAGTTCAATATCACCCAAGTGGATAAATGGTTGATAAGACCAATCTTGCAATTATGGTCTATCATCACGGAAGACTGACAAGTAGGAAAAAGATTGCCACAGTTGGCAAAGAATTATTACACTTTTGAGGCGAACAATCAAGCCGAACTTTCCAAGCTGATAGCCCAGTTAGTAGAAAAGTGTGTTATTTGTATCGAGCAGGGGAAAGGGTAGACTTCTAGAGGCAAGTAGTGACAGATGTTGATCCCGTCCTATTTTTGGAGCCAGAGAACAAGAAAAGAAAACGCCCTACCCACGTGGAGGAAGACAAGTGACAAGGAAGTGACACGCTTCATTTTCCATTTGTAACTGAAATTTTTAGAACAATTAGAATTCAAAGAATTTTAAAATTTTGTATAAGTATAATTTTGAAGGAAGGATCAAGGGCTTTTTTCCTTTTGGCCGATTGTACCAGAAAATATTTTCGCTATAATTAATACAAGGCAGATCGAAGACTCCTTTTTCCGTCAAGACTTGGTTATGTGTTTCTTCTGTTATTTCGCATTTCACATAATTTGTCATATATATCTTTAATGAATGCTTAGCTTCAATTTAGTACAACTGCTACTGTGGTGGTCATTTATTTTAGTTATCTAATCGTTTACAACTTTTCCTCTGTATTGGCTATCAACAAGTACAAGACCTATGAATTGTTTAGATTTCTCTATCATATGCTTCATTAGAGTTTTATCTTTCTCATTTTCTTCTTCTGTCACAAGGTGAGATTCTTCCCTGATTGATGCCTCACATTGTTCAACAGATCTATGTTTTCTCTTGCTTCACGCATGGTTTTAAAATTTAACTTAGTTACGGAAAATGGATTTTGGTTTTGTTATGCTATTAATTAGATTTTGGGATTCTTTCTTGTATAATCTAAAGGTGAAACTGCAACCAACACTTTATAAAAACTATGTTCCTTCATGACTGTCCCTATGGCATGACAGCCCAACATAGAACCCGGTCTCTCAGATCAAACCAACCTCGCTTTAAACCTTTTCGATACCATTCTGAAAACTGCTACTACCCGGGCCGAACTTGAATGTTCATGGGCAGTCATTGAACGGGGTATAAACATTCAGGAACAGTTAGAAGCTAGACCCAGACAACTCTGAAACTAGCCTTAGCTTCTTTTCCCAGTTGTTTTCTCCATTTACATATTTCACACTTTTTTGGATGCCTAGACTCGGTACTTTATAGCCTTAAGTATAGACTCTGAAACAACATCTTTTTGGCGCCGCTGCCAGGGACGGAGATACGAAATCATTTTCCCTGGGAGAACGACATTTGCAAGTTTATACTTTTTGATAGTGAACAAAGAGTGAACACCTTCTAAAGGCTAAGTTTTTATTATTCACTTGGCGACTCCACGTTAAGTAAGTTGGCATCCGGTCGAAGGAACACCAGACAAAATCCAGATGGTAAACAGATCACGCATGTTCCCGATCCTGAAAAAATACTAAAATCAAGAGGTTCCCTTAAGCCAACTACTGTGGTCTACCAACTTAGACACACACAACCTAAGGCCAAGATCCCACTCGAAGCGGTGACTTCGCAAGGAGCTCTCATCAAAACCCCCTCCGAATAAATGAAGACAGTCGAGGCCGAAACCCTAAACCCAAATTTAGCTTTCCCGAAAATTAAATATGAAACTCATACGACTACCCCCTGCGTAAATGAAGGTGAAAATCCCTCAGTAAATCTCGCATCGATTGATACCCCCATAACTCTTAAGTTAGATTTCCCGACCCCACTAAGTCTCGAAGAGTATTCCATATACTCGGATTCCACACCTGTGGGTTCCCCCATTTACATCTCTTGCAAGTTAGAGGAACCAAGCCCCCATATCCCGTTTCCACCTTTTTCAGTCTTCTTGTCTCCCGAAGAAGCTAAAGATTCGCTATACATCTTCCAAAATCCTCTGTACAACGTACCGGTTTCCTCTCCTAGAGTATCTATGGCTGCGGCAGGAGGAGGAGTGGGAGGCCAAGGGCCTCCCCTACCACCCAGGATTTTCGCTAAAGTAGCTGTCAGATACACTCCTCTGGTCCTTCTGGTACCCTTGCATGACCTGCCTGAAAACTACATGAAAAACCTACCTAAGTTTACAGGGGAAGGAGACCTAACCGTGGCCGAACATATAAATTTCTTTGACCAATTCGCCGACATCCTAGGTCTCGAACATGAAGATGTGTATTCACGGTTGTTTTTCCAAACTTTCGAAGGACAGGTGAGAACCTGGTTCCGAAGTCTTCCCGCAGGTTCGATATTATCCTATGATGCTCTAGAAGATTCTTTTCTTAGGCAATGGGGCGAAAGGAAGAACCATTTATACTATCTAACTGAGTTTGGATCTTTGAAGAAAAAAAGTTCAGAAACCGTTATGGAATTCATTCAAAGATTTAACAAATTATATAATAAGATCCCAGTCGAAGTTAAACCATCCCAACTTGCAGCCAAGGTAACCTTTGTGGGAGCCTTCGAACCTGATTTCACACTTTTATTAAGAGAAAGGAGAGGGGCTGACCTAACCTGAATGCAATATGATGCCGTGGAGATTGAGTCAAACATGATGGCTTCTGGTAAACTAAAAACAAAAGTAGAAACGGGAAACAGAGAGACCAAATGTTTTAAAGAACAAGCGGGACCTTCAGGTTCAAGGAGGTCCTCAGATGATAAAATAGATGATATGGCTAGGACAATAAAGGAGCTATTAAATAAAATTTTGAGGATGGAGCTAGATCAATCCAAAGCAGATCAATTCGTTAAGAGAGATTTCAGAAGAAACCCCAATCCTCAAATTAAACAAAGACAGATTAAAAATGAAGACCAAAAAATTCAAACTCCTTTAAAAAATGAAAAATTTATAGGAGGAAATGACTTGCAAGAGTTTGAGGATCTAGGAGAAGACGTTAACAATTTGGGCGATGATTGTGTACAACCTCATCTAACCAAAGAAGATTATGAGAGGTCTCTGAACACTGAGAAACTGTCAAATAAAGATAACAACATAAATAATGCAGGTGATTATGCCTATCAAGGGATGGTTGATACTATAATGGCCGAGCTCCAACACAAGTACAATCTGAGGCCTAAAAATAAATCTGTGTCGACTACTCAACCAAAGAAAATCCTACCAAGAGGCGAAACATATGGGCCCATTCCGAAAGACACCGAGATACAAAATACCAAAATAAAGGAGGCTGAGGCCCAAGCTGGGAAAATTAAGGTAGCCGAAACGCAGACATTGGAAACAAAACTAACTGAAAATAAAGCAATGCAAACAAATAAGTTAGAAAGGAAGGAAACTGAAGCTTCAACTAAAGAAACAGATAAATTCATGGGGAGTTTCAGCCTTGAAAATGAGATAAACAAGATAAATATACCAATACCCTTGGTCGAATTGGCAAGCAATCGTATGTACCGAAAGCAAATAACCAAAATGATAAATTTTTCAGATTTAGAAAGTCAGTCTGACGTGATAAATTTGGAAGATGATAAGCCTAATATAACTTTTGGCCCGCATTTCGAAGGTGCCAGGGATATCATCGCCCCTTTCTATATCACACTGAACATGCAAGATCGTCTGTTGCATAATTGCATGCTAGAATCTGGAGCCTCACATAACGTGATGCCCAAGTCTATTATGGACAGACTAGGCCTCGAAATCACCAGGCCATACAGAGACCTGTATTCAAGGAGAGTTAAGTCTATGGGCATGATCAAAGATCTAGTGGTAACTCTTGCACAAGTTCCGGTAAAAAACGTTCTAATGGATGTAGTTATCGCCGATATACCTCCGAAGTATGGTTTGCTCTTATCTAGGTCTTGGGGAGCCAAGCTTGGGGGATCTCTTCAATTAAACATGACCTATGCCACGATTCTTATTTTTGGTGGATAGTTCACTCCGCTATACAGAGAGACACAATTAACATATACAGTAAGTGATCCACGGAATCCTAATAATTATTCTGTTTATGTCGTCGATCAAGACCTGGGTAATTGTATTTTATCTTTTCATGATGGTGCAAATAATTGTATAGAAGAAAATTTTATAGAGGAAAATAAAGCAAAAAAGATAGATGAAAATGTGTATAACTCTGGGATTTGGAAAATGTTCTTTGATGGCACTTCATCATGTGAAGGAGCAAGTGCAGGAGTACTTTTTGTAGAACCTGAAAATGAATTTGTTACCCCTTTTTCTTACAGACTGCAGTGGGACATAGACTACACAAATAATGCATGTGAGTACGAAGCCCTAGTCTTGGGACTAGAAGCTGCCAGGAAGATGAACATAAAGAACTTGGAAGTCTATGGAGATGCGGAGTTGATTGTGAAGCAGATAAATCGACAGTACCAGGCCAAACACCCGAGATTAAGATCTTACAGAAATTGCGCCTGGGATCTAATAGAAAACTTTTTCTCATCAGTAAATGTTCATTACATTCCACGTACAGAAAACCTAAAAGCTGATTCATTAGCCAAAGCAGCCTCAACTTTCGCACCTCCTACAGCTTTCAAACTGAAGTATCATATAGAAGTGAGGCACAAACCCTCCATACCGAATAATATACAACATTGGCAGGTCTTCGAAGATGACGAACAGATCAAAAAGTTCCTTGAAATGGTGGAAGATTTCGTTGAAACCCACATTGACCAAGAAAACCAAAACGACCATACTTGGATTATGCAAGAAGGGGAGGATCCTCAAGAGTTCCAAGAAAAGATCGTGAATCATCGCATGTTAGTTTTAAAAAACAATCAGATTCTGAAAGGACTAATCCCTCTAGAAAGATTGTTTGACCAAAATGACATGCCCCTAAAATCTACTTTACAACCTCAACCAGAAGAAGTTGAAGATTGCGACATAGGGACCAAAGAGGAACCTAGAATAGTAAAGATATCAAAATATCTTCCCCTTGAGATGAAAGGTAAGTATGCAGATTTACTCCAGCAGTATAAAGATGTGTTCGCTTGGTCTTACGATAAGCTGAGAACTTATGACACCACGGTGATCGAACACAAAATACCCTTGAAGCCCGGTGTTAAACCTTTTAGACAAAAACTAAGGCAAATCAATCCCATTTTATTACCCATGATCGAAAAGGAAATTAAAAAGACTTTGGACGCAAAAATAATTGTGCCACTGAGACACTCTGACTAGGTAGCTAACCTGGTCCCTGTTAGGAAGAAGAGTGGAGAGATCAGATTGTGTGTGGATTTTAGAAATGGATCACGTTTTGGATAAGGTGGTTGGGGAGAATAGAATGTCAATGATCAATGGGTTTTCGAGTTATAATCAGATCGTTGTCAGTAAGCACGATAAAGAGAAAACAACCTTCACCACCCCTTGGAGCACATTTATGTATGACAAAATGCTTTTTTGTTTAATGAATGCAAGTGCTACCTTCCAGCGTGCTATGGATATCGCTTTCGTCGGCGAGAGAAATAAATTCGTGGTCATTTACCTGGATGATTTGACCTTTTTTTCTAAATCTGATGAGGATCATCTGATACGCCTCAAGCAAACGTTCAAGAAATGCCAAAAATTTGGTTTGTCCTTAAACCCTAAGAAGTCTCACTTTGCGATGCAAGAAGGTAAACTCATGGGCCATATTTTGTCTCGAGACAGAATTAAAATCAATCCTAAAAGGGTCGAAGCTATTGACACTATAAATATCCCTAGAAATGTAAAAGAAATTCAATCATTTTTAGGAAAAATAAATTTTTTGAGGAGATTTATCCCGAATTTTGCTGAAATCGTAAAATTGATCACAGATATGTTGAAGAAGAACAACGAAGTTAAATGGACGGTAGAAGCCAAAGCGTCATTGGCACGTATCAAGAAAGTTATAAGCGAAGCACCCGTGCTGGCCAGCCCTGATTATCTCAAAGAGTTTCTGATTTTCTCATTCGCCTCCGAACACACGATCGCGGCAGTACTCTGCCAAAAGAATGAAGAGGGTTTTGAGCAACCGATAACATTATTTAGTAAGAGCCTTAGAGATGCAGAATTGAGATATGATATAATGGAAAAGCAAGCATACACTATGGTAAAGGCACTGAAGGCTTTCAGAACCTACGTGTTACACTCCAAGGTAATTGCATATGTGCCCACCAATTCTGTAAAAGATATATTGGTGCAGCCCGACAGTGATGAGAAGAGGGGTCGGTGGCTCTCTAAAATTCAAGAATTTGATCGAGAGGTCAAACCGACAAAGCTCGTAAAAGGACAGGGCTTGGCTAAGCTCTTAACCGAATCAAATTTCAGAGCACTTGGAATAAATAACCTGCAAGAATACGAAGGATGTGTGGACATAGATGAATTCGATGACCAAATAGCTCCAACCAGAATCGAAGAGAAGTTTGCCTTATCAGGTTGGTATAAAGACATAGTATCGTACCTTCTGACCCTGAACTACCCGAGTGATTTATCTCCATCTAAAGCCAGGACACTGAAATTACATGCGGTAAAGTACTGTATATCCGAAAGCCAATTGTTCTGGAAAGACCCTCTAGGCTTCCTCTATTGGTTTGTTTGGTAGAATCAAAAGTAGAAAAGGTCATAAACGAATTTCACGAAGGAGTATGCGGAGGACATCACGCGTGGAGAGCAACAGCTTATAAAATCCCGAGGGCAGGATATTATTGGCCTAAACTATTTTCAGATGTCAATACCAAAGTCAGAGCCTGTAAATCTTGCCAATTGTTCGCAGGCAAGCAGAAACTCCCAACATTACCTTTGGTTCTGATTAAAACAGATGCCCTGTTTCAACAATGGGGGTTGGATTTTATAGGCGAAATTAACCCACATTCCAGCGCTCAACATAGATGGATCCTGACTGCTACCGATTATTTCACCAAATGGGTGGAAGCTATTCCAACTAGAAGAGCGACAAATTCGGTGGTAATAGATTTTCTGGAAGAGAACATACTATCTAGATTCCGCTCTCCCAAAAAAATAGTTACAGACAATGCCCATGTGTTCAAATCTATGGCGATGGTCAGCTTTTGCCAAAAATACAATATTATACTGGGCCATTCTACAACATACTACCCTCAAAGCAATGGGCTCGTCGAGTCATCGAATAAAAGCCTAATTACCATAATTAAGAAAGTGTTGAACGAAAACAAAAAATCTTGGCATGTGCATTTGAAATACGCCTTGTGGGCGAATCGGATAGGCACCAAGAAATCGATTGGCACTTCTCCTTTTCAAATGGTATACAGGACCGACGTAGTGCTACCCATAAATCTGACCCTACCCGTAATGAAACTTTCACAGGATGAAAAATAAGAACCAAATCACATCACAAGAAGGATAAATCAGTTGATCGAAGTTCAACAGAACAGAATGGAGGTAGACGAAAGGCTTTAGAGGTATGCTAGAATTCCTCCCTGGTGATTTAGTTTTAAAATGGGATGCTAGAATGGAAGACTTGGAAAAACATGGCAAATTTGACCATATCTGGTAAGGTCCATTCAAAGTCACAGCTTCTGAAGGGAAGAACTCATTTCTGTTAGAAAATTGGGACGGTAAAACCCTTAACGCCACCATCAACGGGCGATATCTGAAGCACTATATGCAATAAATAATTTCCAAATTTCCACTATATATACCGGTTTGTGTTTCTATTTTTATAGCTGTTCGGTAAGTTTTATTTTCTTTTTCATCACAAATAAAACAGGTTAGTGATACGAAATTTTCAACACATTGAATTCCATAAATTTTAAAATCCTGACGCTTTTCGTGTTGCTTCCTTACAGGATTCAAGTTTACATTCCAAACATCATAAAGAGGAGAACGAATGGTCATGTATTGGGAAACCGATTCGCCCGAAACAGGTGATAAAAGATAATTTACTAAGATGAGAACGAAATGGTAAGGCAAAGGTACGAATTCCCCAAATATTTAGATTGCAAATGAAGGTCACCTAAGTGCAATAACAGGCTCATGAGTATGAACTTTTTCACTCGATGGATTATCAAAAGAGTAATTTTTTATTGTGGATTCTAAAAAGTTCCCCTGGATAAGATAAAAATAATCAAAATAAAACAGAAGAAGTGAAGCATCCTAAATAAGAGAAAGGTTCCAGGAGTTAGGATTGTGTTATAACACCTGTACTTATGAAATCTGAAACTGGTTAATAGAAAGAATAATGGCTTTTAAGCCATTTTTAATCTTCATCGCGATTTCGTGACTCGACGGTTGTTAACCCAGAAACAACACATTTGTAACTCTGATCCCCGAAGTCATGATTTTCATTAATTAATTGTGGTTAATTAAAATCTTAAGTCGAATCACAGTTAATCAACCAAGTCGAAATATTGCGAATTCAGGGTTCACGGTTTCAACGATTAGGAGTAAAATCATCTGATACTACGAACTTTGAAAAAGGAATTAAGGACTAAACGCACTTAATAAAAGGTTGATCTGGATTAATTAACACCTTAAACGACCTTCAACCCATATGGCATATGGACCGAGAATTAAACGTTGTCGCGATCCTCCCGAATCGCGAATTATCAAACATTTATGGCATTTATTAAGAAATTTAGTGAGGTGACTAATAGTAAGATATCGTTTTATTTCTAAATCTTTCTATTAAATGATTTAAACGTTCTGTCAGCAAGGACTCGCACAGACTTAAGTGCTCAAAGCGAAAAGGTTTCAGTCATTATCTTAGATTTCTTTCTAATTTGCGCAGAGCCAAGTTCACCAAGATAACCTATGTCTGTGTTTTTATTTTTTGTGACAGGGGATCTAATTGCAAGGTTCTATATCATGGCTCCGCGAAAAGCGTCCAAGGCAGTTGCCGAGAGTCCAAGTCAAGGTTCATATATTATTTCTGATACCTCGCCTAGAAGTATCAATACTATCAAAACATGGACGTATGTCTCCGACATTCTGCAATCCGAGCTGATAAATTGTCTAGATGATTCCAGCGATAACGATAAAGACGACTTGTCCACCAAATACAAAATCATCGCTCAATCGGAGATGCACAAGATAGCAACAAGGCCACAGATTTTTCTCTATTATGATATGATTAGATGGGCACTCGACCATGTAGACATCCCGACTAGGAAACGAGCAGAAGGTGGCAATTGGGACATTCAGACCAAAGCATTTTCAGGAAATGTATAAATTGTCTCCCACACCAAACCTTACTCACAATGTCGGATTCTTGGAGGGTTTCAAAAAGAAGGAATGCAAGCAGTTTGGGAAAAGCTTATCCGATCTGATCAAAGATTGGGTTTCGCACACCGCGAAATTCAGAACCGATACTAATGTAATTTATTCAATCTCAACGTTGGTACTACAATTCATGTATATAGCAATGACAGTTTGCAGACTATATGGGAAGGAGGACACCTCTCACTTCTTTCTCCCATGGGTACCACTTATTCACACAGTAGCAGAGGGATTCTCTTTCGACTGGGCCAAATTGTTGTCAAACAGTCTGGCCAGTCGAATTACAGAATATCGAGCACAAAAGGCAAGCGTGAAAGCATCCTCATTCTTCATGTCCGCTTACTTCATGGATGTTATTTGCTTCATGACACATTTCCCATTAATGAGCTAGAGCTAGACTCCAACTAATGCAGAGCCTACTCATGTCTACCACTCGAAACTCTGGGAAGATAAATCCAAAGAATTCGTCTATGATATTTTCAACTGGGTAATGGTACCAATGCATGTCTCTATCTTCGGCCATCCGCCTCCTAGGATTTTAGACAACATCACGGCCAACCTGAGTAGCGTGGCAGATTGGTATATAGAAGCGGAATTTTCGTATGTTAGGGTTTTTGGCACCTCTGTCCCCCCATATGCTCTGCCACTATTCTTACCAGACAAGCTAGTATGTCGCGAGATCGCCAGGCAAACTGTGCTCTATGGGATAAACAAGGAGCTCAAAGGAGTATCGAAGAAGGTATGGCCACCTTTCCCCATTCACATTGGTACATATTCTTTATTATATTTCGGCCATGCCAAAGCGGAGGCTATGACCATGGAGGAAATGAAATTGGTGGACGTTGAGTTTAAGAAACACGACCCTAATAAGGTTGTAAGTAATCACATGGCGCGCTGTGGGCTGAAGAGATACGAACACGAAGACTCACCTCATGACGAAATATTTCGAGGTGTGAGGTCCTACTCTGAAGTCTTAAGCCAGGTTCAAGCTCTACTTCCTAGTGATATGGTCGACTTTTATACATTCCAAGAGCACAGGAGAAGTTGCCTCCCTAAAGTTTTACAGGGCAGAAGCTCACAACCTCTGAGTACACAACAAGTAGAAGATAAAAGTTCAACGGGTGCAAACCCTAGCAAACAAGAGACTCGGGACATGACAGAGGAAACTAAGATCTCGAATCAGGAAGAAGAGATTCCCAACCAAGAAGAAGGAAACCCAGATATAGTTACCAAGGAAATCGACAGCCCCATTGCATCCATCACTCCCTTACAATTCACAAAGGGGAACCCCGATACAGAGTGGATATTCAAGGAGGACCTGACACCTATCTCTGTAGAAGAGTTGCCTCCTAATGAATTCTTCTTCAGTAAGAAAAGGAAGGTTGTGGTGAAGCAAGAAACATACCAAAGAGCAGGCGCAGTAGCTAAAAAATACAAAATCCTAGCAGATGGAGAAGCCTTGGAAGAGGAATAATTCATCGATGAGATAGCAAGAACATTGGGGGATTACGCAACAGCCAACCAATATTCTATCAGAACTTTGAAGGCATGGTTGAAACAAAAGAACCTATTGATCAGCAAATTGGAGGCTCGGTTAGCAACGGCAGAGGCGAATGCTAGGGATGAAGCAAACAAAGGTTTCGAGCAAGCCAGAGTGACTGATCAACATGAAATCAAGAGACTTAAATCCAACCTCAAGCAAATGCATTAGTCAACACAAATAAGCCAAACGCAGGTAAGTCAACAGGAGGAGAAAATAAAACTACTGCAGTCTAAATTAATTTTTGTTGAAAACCAGGTCATAGACATAATAGTATTCCAATCCCAAGCCATGGAAATACAAAATAAGGTAGAAGTAGCTCAACAGGATCTACTTTCCAAAGTAGAAACCATACATAATCATTTTCATACGTTAGAACAAGCATTAAAGGATATCTCCTCGAGAGAAAGAGAAGTCGCAGCATCTCGGGTTGCTTTCCAGGAAGCTATTATAGCAACAACGAAAGAAGAGGTGGCCATAATTCTAGGTTGTCTATCCCAGAACAAACGAGAGGTAACATCTTACTGAAGGCATGGGAACATAATATATCTGAGAGCATAAAAAGAGCTAAAGAGATGAGGGATTCTTGTGAAGAGACTTCGGCTTGATAAATAAAAATTTGTTAGATCTTGATAAAGAAAGTAGTGTTGGAACACTGGGAAAAATTAACATAGCCAAACATCTCCTGGATATCAAGTAAAATGGGGAAAAAGGACAAATTGAATTATCCCATGTAAGTCAGGTCAATATCACCCAAGTGGATAAATGGTTGATAAGATCAAGCTTGCAATTGTGGTTTATCATCACAGAAGATCGACAAGTAGGAAAAAGATTGCCATAGTTGGCAAAGAATTGTTACACTTTCGAGGCGAACAATCAAGCCGAACCTTCCAAGCTGATAGCCCAGTTAGTAGAAAAGTGTGTTATTTGTATCGAGCAGGGGAAAGGGCGGACTTCTTCTGGAGGCAAGTAGTGATAGATGTTGATCCCATCCTATTTTTGGAGCCATAGAAAAAGAAAAGAAAACGCCCTACCCACGTGGAGGAAGACAAGAGACAAGGAAGTGAAACGCTTCATTTTCCATTTGTAACTGAAATTTTTAGAACGAATAGAATTCAAAGCATTTTAAAATTTTGTATAAGTATAATTTTGAAGGAAGGATCAAGGGATTTTTTTCCTTTTGGTCGATTGTACCAGAAAATATTTTCACCAGAATTAATACAAGGCAGATCGAAGACTCCTTTTTCCGTCAAGACAGGGTTATGTGTTTCTTCTATTATTTCACATTTCGCATCATTTCTCATATGTGTATTTAATGAATGCTTAGCTGCAATTTAGTACAACTGCTACTATGGTGGTCATTTATTTCAATTATCTAATCGTTTACAACTTTTCCTCTATATCGGCTATCAGCAGGTGCAAGACCTGTGAATTGTTTAGATTTCTCTATCATATGATTCATTAGAGTTTTCTCTTGCTCATTTTCTTCTTCTATCACAAGGTGAGATTCTTCCCTGATTGATGCCTCACATTGTTCAACAAATCTATGTTTTCTCTTGCTTCATGCATGGTTTTAAAATTTAACTCAGTTACAGAAAACGACCTTTGGTTTTGTTATGCTATTAATTCGATTTTGGGATTCTTTCTTGTATAATCTAAAGGTGAAACTACAACCAACACTTTATAAAAACTCAGTTCCTTTATGACTTTCCATGTGGCACGATAGCCCAACATAGAACCCGATCTCTCATATCAAACCAGCCTCTTCTTTAAACCTTTTCGATACCATTATGAAAACCGCTACTACCCGGGCCAAACTTGAACATTCATGGGAAGCCATTGAACGGGGTATAAACATTCAGGAACAATTAGAAGCTAGACCCAGACAACTTTGAAACCAACCTTAGCTTATTTTCCCATTTGGTTTCTCCATTTACATCTTTCACACTTTTTTGGATGCCTAAACTCAGTACTTTATAGCCTTAAGTATAGACTCTGGAACAACAGTGATACGAATGCGTGGAGACAGCCAACCAATATAGACCAAACGAAAACCCTTCAACCAAGACCAATAAGGATGACAGAGGGCCTTCCTGGCTTCTAACACAAAACTATTAATAAAACTGTGACCTTAAACCTTATTGCGATGAAAAAAACACCAGCCATTCATTCTAGAAAAATATCACCAAATTACACAATTGCCAGACTTAAGGAAAGCACAGACCCATACATCACCGAGCCAATATCTATTTGATAAACAAAGAAGGTTCATGGATGGCAGAAAGGCATACTTGTAACCCAATAGCACCTTAAAAATGCGAGCTTGTCCAAGCGATTCTTCCTCTAATTGAAAATCAGAGCTTGATCACAACGAACACAATTGACAATAGCTAGCCAAGGTGATGACCAGTGGAAGGGGTATGAAGTGACGTGCAGTAAATGCATGTCGCCTCCAACAGCCAGTCATTTAATTATTTAGTACATGCCATCCCACTAATCCATTAATTCATTCAATTGAACCATGCATCGAAACCAACATCCACTAATTGCCAAGAGCACCCCTCTCATCACATCTTACCATTTCCAACTATACCATAATGCACATCAACCATGTTTTCATGTAACTCAATAAATCACATAGCTATTACTTGCTAGCTAGGATTTACAACGATCATTTTAATTTCAATGCATATAGTGTATCATATTAGTATAGTCTAGTTTCTTCCTTTTGCATTTTTGTTTATATTGTTTTATTTCCTTTCAATTGCTCTTTATTTGTTGTTACTAACATGTATCTTTTGCAGGTGTCACAAGTAATAAATCCAGGACTAAATAGAAAAGGTAACAACAAATATCATAAGCCATTACGACATGGCATTCGAGCCTAGAGAAAGAAAACAAACATGCGTTATCCCTCATCCATTTGTCGTGAATAGAACCAACATTGATCATCAATCATTATGAAACCTTTAAGCAGTGTCGAACAACAGTAAAACCATCAAATAAGAACCCGATCTGATCCTCCAACCTACAAGGGGGTCCCACCTACTAGTATTATATATATCATTAGCTTATAGTTAATAGGCTTTAGTAATACTTTGCGAGGGGAATCCTCGTTGCGATTTTAATCGTCAACAAACTAGCGAATCCACAGGGAAATTTTTTTTCAATGGATTTGGAACTCAGAACTCATGGTTTCGCATACCAAGAATAGTAAATTTAGAAGATATAACCAGAATAATTATGCAACAGGGGGAAGTGAGTGGATTTAATGGGAAAATGACCGGGAATTTGGGAATAACTCATGAAAATTGTTAACTATGAGGGGGTTTATCCCTGTATGCATAATCATTCAACCAGAATCTGCTCTTTACTCCAAGGATAAAAATTAATGGACCTGCTCTTTTACTTCTCAAATGGATGAAGAAATGGAAAGAAGAAGCGGGAGATAACCAATCTCTTTATAAGACAACAGTGAAAGCAGATAACAAATTCAAGTATGTCTTAAGGGGAAACATCGTAACAGTTGTGTAAGCTTGATTGTTATTGACTAACAATATCTTGCAGGGTGGCAGAACTGACCCAACATCTTATCCTCGACCAAAATCAATTAAAAAGATGACAAAGCAATAAAAATCCTAACATAATAAAATTGTAGAAAATTAAAACAACAGATATAAAGTGACAGAAATGTAAAAGCAGTAGGAAATGTTTAAAACAGATAGAAGAAATCACACTACTATAAAGCAGAAAAGAAAAATAGAAGAAAACTGAAAGCAGAGCTAAAATACTAATCTACAGAGAACCCAAACAACGTTAGAACTTTTCAAGTTGGTTCCACGTAATTCTTCAAGTGGGAACCGTTAGTGCTGTAGGAAAACAATCGCTCCTGTAAATATTTTAGAATGCAAGAGTTGGTACCTAAGACAAAAGCGATCTTGAAAGGACCCAGCCGTATTTTTTGAAATTTTGAATGTCTTCCCCTATCAGCGTGCGCTGAATCCCATAGCAATACTTTTTCGTTGACTTTAAACTTGACAGTCTTGACACTCTTGTTGAAATACTTATTAACAATTTGTTGTCTCCTTTTAATATTATCCAAAGCAAACATCCTTTTCTCTTCCAAAGCTAGGAGTGCGTTTATCCTTTGTGAAATATCAGAAGAATTTAATCCTTCGATCTGTAGCGTCAACCTTAAGGAAGAA
This sequence comes from Picea sitchensis, assembly GCA_010110895.2. Classification (NCBI taxonomy): domain Eukaryota; kingdom Viridiplantae; phylum Streptophyta; class Pinopsida; order Pinales; family Pinaceae; genus Picea; species Picea sitchensis. Next base: position 54,335 of record SNQJ01S0102634.1, read on the forward strand.
AGTTACAACTCAGTAGGAAAGAGGGATTCTTGGCCATAGAAAAGCTGAAAGGGGGTGCAACTAGTGCTTACCTTGGCAGTAGTTCGATCTGTCCAAAGGGCGTAAGTTAGGAGAGTGTGCCATTGACAAGGCTTATCTTCGATGAGCCTTTTAATGATTCTTACAAGATTTTTGTTGGTAGACTTGGCTTGCCCATTTCCTTGGGGATAATAAGTTGTTGAGGTGAAATGTTTAACCCCCAACTTAGCTAAAATTTGGGTCAGCTTTGCAGAAATGAAATCGGGACCATTGTCTGTAATAATTTCTAATGGAAGACCAAATCTGGAAAAAATATTATTCTCAAGGAAAGAAATTACCTGTTCATTTGTTGAATGGTTAAGTGGGACAACTTCAGCCCATTTTGTGAAATAGTTTGTGGCTGTCAAAATAAAAACCTGCCCATCTGAAGATGGGGGATTAATAGGACAATTAAAATCCAATCCCCACTTTGAAAAAGGAAAGTCTGGTAGGACAGGTTGTAATGGCATGGGTGAAAGGCGTTCTTTCACAACAAATTTTTGGCACTTGTCACAAGATCTCGAAAAAACATAAGAGTCATGAAAGATTGAAGGCCAATAGTATCCTTTTCTAATAATCTTGAAGGCAGTCGTTTAAACAGAAAAATGACCTCCTACATGAATGACAGAATTTGAAGAGCCATGAGTTTCTTGCAATAGTTTATGCGCATCTTCATTATTTACACAATTAAGCAACACACCATCAGTATACCTTCGAAACAAGAAGTCTGCTATAATGATGTATCTTGTGGATTCAAGATGGAGCCTTCTCCTCTGATGAGTGTCTAAATTGTATGGACATCTTTGGTTCTGTAAGTAGTAAATTAAATTCTTGTACCGGGGATGTTTAGACACTGAGAGGATCTGGTTATCAATGTAAAAGAGAGATAATAGGGAACTATCCTCTTCATCAATTTCTTCATTATTCTCATCATGCTGAGCTAAGTGAAGGGCTAAGTCACATCCCTTGCTAGTGGTAGAAGTCATGATATTCAAATCATGCTCATGGATCTTGGCAAGCCAATCTGCAAGCTTCCCTGAAAGATAAGTCTATGAGAGCAAAAACTTGACAACAGGTAAAGGTACTTTTACCAACATATGCTTACCTAAGATGAAGTGGTGAAACTTCTCAACAACTTTAACAAGAGAGAAAGCATTCCTTCTCAAAATCTGGCTTCACCAAAATCGGTGCGGAACTGATTGCTTTCTTAATCCCTTCAAAAGCATTTTTGACATCATCAACAAAAAGAACGATCTTGCTTAAGCAGATTATGAATTGGTTTGACCATCACAGCAAAATCTGGAACAAACCTACGGACGAAGTTAATAACCCCCATAAAATCTTGAACCTCCTTCTTGGAAGTGGGAGTAGGCAGATTAAGGATAGCAACAATCCTTTCAGGATCAATGCTTATTCTGAATCAGAGACAATGTGTCCAAGGAGCTTGCCCTCGATAATGTCGAAAATGGACTTGGAAGGATTTAGAGAAATGTCAAATTTCCTACATCGCATGAGAAATTTTCTCAGATGACCAAAATGATTTGATCAGATTTTAGAGTATACTATTAAGTCATCAAGGTAGATCTGGATGATCTTACCGATCAAATCGTCAAAAGCTATTTCCATAGCTCTTTGAAAGGTGGAACCTGCATTAGATAAGCCAAAAGACATACATTCATAGGCAAAGGTACCCCAACGAGTAATAAAAGTGGTTTTATATTTGTCTGCCTTTTTTACCTTGATTTGATTGTAACTGGAAAAACCGTCAAGTAAGGACATCATTTGTGTCCCTGCAACTTGCTGCAAAATCATTTCCATGTTAGGGAAAGGGAAATGATCTTTCATACTAGCTCGATTTAACGCGCAAAAAAACAACGTATAATCTCATCCGACCAGTTGTTTTCCGAATAGGAACCAAATTTGAAACCCATTCAGAATACTTGACCGCAAATATGATTCCAGCCTTCAAGAGTTTTTCCAACTTCTTTCGAATAGTTGCTTCTAGCGCATGGTTAATAGGTATTTGTTTTTGCCTAACTGGTTTTATGCCTTCCTTAATGGGGATGGCATGATGTATAAGACCATGATCAAAACCACGAAGATCCTCACAAGACCAAGCAAAAACATCTTGAAATTCACCAAGTAGCTTAGCAAACTTCATTTTCTCTTTATCTGAACATTTGGAACCTATTTTAACATTCTTTGGGGTCTCGGGTGTCCCAATGTTCAAGGAGATGGTTTCACCCACCTTCCTTTTTGACTCCTCTTCTTTATGTTTCTCCTTGTTGCCTACATCACTCGAAGAAAATGAACTCTCTAGAGGAGTCAATCCTTTAGGAATCTTGTTATATTCTATGGATATAATTTCTTTAGGCTTAAAAGGTTCATTTTGAATGAAAGCACAAATTCTCTCATCGTTAGGGAAGAACTGTCAAGATTGTATATGGTCGAGGATATGTAGACGATATAGAGATTGAAATGTACAATCAGGTATGTGTGGCAGAAGTTGTCGATTAGGGGAGGCTACAAAAATAGCTAACCGATCGTCCATTGAGTTTAACTCCCTCTTGACATGAGTGATGTTGAAAGATAAAAGGTTCAAGATAAGCGCCCAAATAGTTTGGGTGTATCGTTTCATCAACCTGTTTCTAAGAGAGTAAATTTTACATACAAGATTCACAACAAGCTTAGAATCCCCAAAAACTGAAAGGTGGCCACAACCAAGATTATAGGTGTTCTCAATGCCCAATAACAAAGCTTCGAATTCGGTGACATTATTTGTGCAAGCGAACTCCAACTTATAAGAAAAGTTATGGGTTTTTCCTACGGGAGAAATCAAGATAATGCTAACTCTGTTACCTTCATTAGAGCATGAACCATCAAAGTGCATGTGCCACATACCATCATCTAAATCAATTTGTTCCAAGGGAATGCTATCCTCCTCAACAAAGATGGAATACAGTCCTAGGTCCTCTTCGATATAGTTTACATTAGGCTGTGGGACACTCTTTATGTAAGGTGATATCCTACCCTCTCTAAGGACTATAATGTTTTTACCATTCCGAGGAACGAATAAATGTGTTCCGTCAAGTGAGAGGTATCCACCCGTTAAGGCTTTCCAATCTCTTCCCAAGATGATTGAGTAATTTCTTACTGGCATATCAATTACCTGAATATTGAGGGTTGTCCTTATTTCAGGATGAGTGCAAAAAACTAAGGTCACATCTTTAATCTCGCCTATGGTTGTTTGTTGTTTGTTGTATACTATTATAGGAGAGCATGCTTCTGGCGTTTTCATTTGTACAAGACAAGCCCAACTCTTCCATAATAATCTTCAACATTACACTTGGGCCCGAACCGCCATCAATGAGGCAACAATGGGCAATCTTATCCATAATCTTTACAAAAATATAAAAAGGGGGATTTTTTATAGGGTATCTAAAGTTATGTACACCTACTTTATTTACAGAGGAATCCTCTTCATTTAACTCTTCAGAAAGATTGGCTACAACAAAAGCTTTTCCTTCCATGAATTGTTTCAGATGCATCTGCTACTCAGTGACAACAACCATGTCTATAAGGGTTGCATCTGCTTTGATGTTGGCCAACTGATTCAAGATATTGTACTTGGAAGAGGGGAGAGGGCAAGTTGTTCCTTGACTGTAATGAACCTTAGGAACCTGCATAGTAGCAACGGGTGAGGATGAGCTCAGGCTAGAAGAATTGCGGGGAGGATCAAATTTTCCCTTGGGAGCATAGGCTTTGTTCCTAGTATTGATGATCATGACATCTTCTGGCTCTGCAAAATCTAGGACAACGATAGTAGTTTCTGGTCTTTTACCAAATATCTTATCTCTAACACTCTTCCTTACCTCACATGTAGCTTCCTCGTGGTGTTATTCACAAAAGTTACACCAACTTCGAGGAAAGATAGCTTTAGGCTAAAAAATATTTTCAATTGCACTTCTAAAGGGGGATGCAGAAGAGGATGAAGCTCCAGGGGTGAGAGGGGAGACAACCCCCTTTCGCTCATACTCTATCATACGATTGTTCATATCTTGTACTAGTTGTAAGAGGGCGGACATGTCTGTTTGTCTAACTGATTCTCCCTGGGGAAGACCTATTCTTTCAAGTTGTTCTTCATACTCTAAACAAGTAGGCAGAGCAGAACTGAGATTATCAATGGATTTTTCCTCAAGCCTATGACGGTAGGGGGAAGGTAATGCATTGTAGTAATGCATGAAAGCGGCTTGGTTTTGAGGTCGAATGAGTTCAGGGATCTGATTGTATAGCTTAGTGAAACACAAGTTGAAAGACTTGATGGTCTCACCATCCTTATAGGTGACATTATTATATTCCCATAACTTCTCGATTGGGCTTTTAGATTGCCCATAAGTGGATCTGAACCAATAGATTAACTCCTCCCAAGTAGACAAAATCTTAGGAGGAAGGTCAAAGAAATCGGCCAAAACCTTTCCTTCCAAGGAATTGACGAATAAGCACATGCAAGTATCATTTTCATTGGCTCCTATGTTGTGACAGACATTAGAAAATGCCACTAGGTGTTTGTTTGTAGTGATAGTTTTATTTCCCGAGAACTTAGGAAGATGCTCCTGATGATGTTCCTCGATTTTTAGCCCTTTATTTGAATAACTCATTCTTGTATGCATAATTGATTAGCAAATAGTTCCTTTAACAACCATGCATGACAACTCTTTCAAAATATGAAATAGACTTTGGCTCAATGACATATCAGACTCATGCAATCCAATCCATACAAATTGTTTCATTGTTGTCAATGAGCAGGGGGTGAACAAAAGGTCCTGGGATACGCGAGGGGTTTGTATTGAGTGAAGCATGATAAAATGAGGAGGGAAAGAAACATGGTTACTGCTCAAAGACAACAAACAATCAACTATAATGCAAACCAAATAAAATATCACCGTGATCCAACCAAGAAACTGCGATTCCAGACTGCTTCAATACAAAATTCTTATTTAATGTAGTTAAATTTTAAGAACGGGGAGTGAAAAATGAATGTGGGAAGGCGATGGGATTGTAATTAGCATAAAGCGAGAAAATGGTAGGTAGGAGAGCGGATATTGTTCATAAAATTAATTAAGTAATCCATAACCATTCTATATCAAACACAAAACATCCAACACCAACCAATAATTGTTGTGCTTATTTAAACAACCACTATGTATAACCCAATCAATTTTGTGTATTACTTGCTCACTATTCGCAATTAAATCATTAACGCAGATTCATCAAAACAAGACAATATGCTTCCCACAACAACCTGTAAGAGTTTTGTTTCTTCCCAACTGTCCCAGTTAATATTTAAACAATTTCTAAATGAACACACACTCACTTGTTTCAAAATGTCTTATCAAAACATCAACCACCGTCCAAAATTATTTCTCCAAATCAAACACAGACACTAAAATCACACCCGATTTCATTCCTCAAGTTCACTTAACAATTAATTTGTAATGATATCATACTACTACAACACCCATGCCTATCTCCATTAAGAAGCATGATATTCATTAAACATACATAGTGGACAGTCAAACACAACGATCCATATTTTAATTGCAAGATCATGACTTGCCATTTAAACACATAGACAACAATCACCACTTTATACTATGCTTGGAATACACAGGCCATTTGACAAAATGTAGAGTATCTCTATGACTGTACAGGTCCAACTACTCTTAATTTAAACATCCATAATATTGGGCTATCAATCAATATAACGAGGTAGAAAAAGTAAGCATGATCTCATCTCTCAAATTAATCAAATTGCAACAAAACCATACTGTGTAAAAACCCTTGACCATCTCTGATGGCGCAACCAATAATATCCATAGCATATACAACGGATGGCCATAACATAATCACCACGATTGCAATACTCCCATGGAAATTTAACAGTCACAACAATCATTAACTCAACTTAACATGTTGTAGGCACACCGCACATACCCACACATCAAGCTAGAAGCATTGTTGTGACTTAACCAATTAAAACTAATGCTCATTCAACAATTCAATAATCCCAATGTAAAATACATCGACTGTGTATTCAATCCCATTTATTCAATCAACTGATTAACCATGCCAAGATTATCCATTTGACTATAATAACCAATGCAATGACTAGATACCAAAACCAACACCATTGTCAACATAATCAACGGGGGCGAGCCAGTAATCAAACACTGTCGACAATACACCACCAATTCATAACCATCAATAGTAGACCCGATAAGACATACAGTTCCCTCTTATAAAAAATTGGGTTTAAGAAAACAAGGGTTCGCTCTGTGGACCAACACAGGGAGACTGGTGTCGACTCCCATCATCGGGTGAGAACCTCTGAGACCAATGGTCCACACACATGGTATACCACCAATAACTTTGCAGATAAGGTGACAGTTCATGAGATAGGAGAGACTGTGAGCAAAGGCTCCATTTAGCCTTGTAGCAATACTTAGAACACGCAGGGTATAACCATCATGGCTCTCCCAATCAACCAATTAACAATGCTGAGATAAAACGGAGCTGGGAAAAAGAAATATAACCCACTGCGCAACCATCAGTAGCATGAACAAATCCATATCCAAGTGAAACAATGCACAGTGACAAAAGGCGCTTCAACCCAGTAAACCCCATAACAACAAACGACTGGGTATGGTGATACAAATGCATGGAGACAACAATCCAATATAGACCAAACGAAAACCCTTCAAACAAGACCAATAAGGATGACAGAGGGCCTTCATGGCTTCTAACACTCAGAACGATTAATAAAACTGTGACCTTAAACCTTATTGCAATGAAAAACACACCAACCATTTATTCCAGAAAAATATCACCAAATTACACAGTTGCCAGACTTAAGGAAAGCACAGACCCATACATCACCGAGCCAATATCTATTTCATAACCAGAGTAGGTTCATGGATGGTGAAAAGGCATATCTGTAACCAAGAGCACCTTAAAAATGCGAGCTTGGCTGAGCGGTTCTTCCTTTGCTTGAAAATCGGAGCTTGATCACAACGAACACAATTGATAATAGCCATCCAGGGTGACGACCAGTGCGAGGCGTATGAAGTGACGTGAAGTAAATGCACGTCGCCTCCAACCTCCAGTCATTTAATTCTTTATTACATGCTGTTGGCGACGGAAGTCACTCCTAGACTGCTAGCAGGAGCAGAGCATGACGCCCATCAATTTAATGTCACGATTTATTTTAAGAGGTGATCAAATGGAGGAAAACTCGAGGAGATATCACTCTAACTCAGAGAGTGAGTCTGGTACATATGGTGACAAAGGAGGTCTTGATCCAACTTCAGCCAGTGGGTTGATAAAAGGGTGAGCAAGTGGAAGACTTAGTGAGGAAAATGAACAAACAACCTTGGGCGACAGGCTTACGGCTATTTGTAGAAGAAAGACACTGAGCAAGGTCCTCTTGGATTCAGGGTCTCAAGAAGCTGAGGAGGACTCGACTGGATCCTCCAATTCCAAGTCACTCAGCGATGAGCAAACCACGAGAACTGGTCATAAATATTATAACTGCTACAGTGATCCTACCAACATCATCCTATAACAGATATAGCTCGACTAGATCCTCCAATTCTGAGCGATTCTAACACAGTGGAACAAAGACGTAAAAGAGAATGGCATTCATCAGGCAAGAAGTCTCAAGAGTGCATACATAACTAGAGTATCAGTGCTTCCTTAAAGATTTACAACCGGGAGCTAAGCTCAACCATCGACAGATACAAAAATGGCAAAAATGCCTACATATACTCAAAACAACAACAGTAGCGGAACCAAGAAATTGCATTGAAAGCTTTGCGTCTGCATGGCTTCTGACAATACGGGGCTGTGATCTCTGAATGGTCGTGCAACTTATGGCAGATGCGATCGATCTTCTGACAGTTTATTCGGCGAATCGACATGCCTTTAATCCAATGCAAGACTTTCCCATTATGGCGGAGACGATGTCTAACCACCACCAACCACTTCAATAACTACTTCTTGGGATCGAGAACGGACCGGCCAACTCAGCACTTCGGGATATGGAAGACCCCTCACGTTGCCACCTGGAATAACTGAATATCTTGAGGGACAGGCATGGAAGACCCACACGGAGAAAGGGGCGAATGATAGGAGTGATGGCGTCGGATTACAAGGTTGTGAAGGGAAGAGAATGGCGTGGCGCGGGAAAAGTGACAGAGGAGGGCACATGGTGGAATAAAACAGGCGGAAGAGGAGGAAGACGAGGGATAGTGGACTCGCTCTTCGGCGAGGGGCTGACATGGAAAAGGAGCGAGACACGCGGCAGGTAGTAAGTGGATAGTGAGACGGAGGATGGACCACCTGGGCGAAGATGGGGAGTTGGATGGATGACACACGACAGCAAGGGAGAGGTGGAAAGGAGGGTGTCACAACGGGAGAAGGGCCCACACGGATTTAAAGACAGGGCAACTGAGAAAGTCGGGGCCGCGCCTG
>SNQJ01S0102634.1:62930-86726 GCA_010110895.2 Picea sitchensis
TATATCAAATAACCCCAAATTTCCCTTGATGGGGGTAATAAATCTCCTTCGGATCCCAAGGAGAGAAACCAGTTAATGAAGAAAGGACTAGTGGTTGAATTATCAGCCACTCCCATGAATGGAAGCATGGTCTGGCTGCAGAATGTCAGCCCGAAGTACAACTGGGTATGACAGACCAAGCTGACCCGAGTTCCCTTCTGACAGAAGGAATAGGATGGGTCGAGAACCATCCTAGGGAAAATATATAAGAAAATTGGTAAGGAGAATGCGATATCTCTCCAACAGATGAGGAACAAAAGGTTGCGAGCTTGATGTTGAGTGAGCATCCGATAAACCTCGCTCAAGTCCATAACATGGAAAGAAATCTCTGAAAGTTTGCAGAGAACAGAACCCGAGCGAAAGCTAAAATAAAGAGAGAATCCTTGAGAATTGCGAGAGTTCCCTGGTGATATCATGACTTGGCGTGAGGGTGGCCAGAGTGCTAATAATGAATGCGTCTGAGCCTATGGTCGGGTGGAAGGATGAACACCCATAGTCAGTTAGTTGGCTACCACCTGTAATAGATAAGTAATTGCATATCTTGTGTATTTAAGCGGTGTTGTGAATTAAAGTTGGATATCCTATGAATGTTGTAGGGATGGATATGTTTGCTTAATGATTTATACTGTACCCTTTTGGTGTTTGCTTGATTGTGTAATCAGGAAAGTAGGAAATTGTATGAATTGGACGTGTTTTTATACTCGTAAATGCTTGCGTCCTGTGGTGGCTTAAGCTAGAGCCACGAACTGTGAGTTCGTTGACCATGGGCATAGTTTCATGTATGCATGTCGACCATCCTAGTCGTTCTGAGTCCCTTGGAGGACGGAGTTTGTTAAGCTTAGGAAAGGTAGTGCAAATATGCACAGGCTCTCTACGAGGCAAGCCGAGACTGAGAACCACTTAAGTTCTAGACTTTATGAAGGAGCACAAGAGTTGTGCAAAACACCCTTCTAAGTGTTAAGTCCAGGAGAAAGAGCGCAATGCTCTTAAATCCTTCATAACTAATGAAGCTCAGGAAGGATAGCGAGATTCAAGTATCGAAAGGGAATATCCTTTCTTTTGGAAGACGAACGGACGAGACCTTTTAGGAGGATCCAAGGTCAGTCGCGGCCGCTAGATTGGAAGAAGGAGCGTAGGTGTTAGTGCCTCGACTCCTTCATTCTTCACAAGATCGATGAATGTTGGTAATCATTATGAAGGGGATGGATCCTTCGAAACCCAAAGTCGTGATGTGATCTAGATCGTAGATCCAAGGATCTATCGGGACCCACCTTGACCGTCGGATATGTGAGTTCAAAGTTCCCGCAATGGGAGAATCGCGCGTTGGTGCGACTAAACCTCTGAAACTTGAAGTCGCGATGCGATCTGGACCATAGATCCTAGGATCTATCAGGACCCACCTTGACCGTCGGATCTGTGATTGTGGAGTTCGCACGACGGGAGAATCACACGTTGGTGCGATTAAACTTTCAAAACCTGAAGTTGCGATGTGATATGGACCGTTGGATCGAGGAAGGTCGTGGACCGTCGATCCGATGTGAGCAAATTAATGCAAGGAGTACGTGGGAATCCGAAAATCCCTAAGGACCAATCTTAGAAGAGAATAACACTTTTCAGAAGTGCATATGAGGTCCAAGAGGCGAACTTGTTTCAAGTTCGTAAGCTTAGGAGGAGAGCGGAAGTTGAGACCCATACATCAGGGCTCGCGGGAAGTAAATCGAAGGTCGAGACCTTCAAAACATATGAAATCTTCCAAGTTAGGGAAGAAAGTGAAAGCTCACGAGGAGGAGCAACAGTGACCATTGGATCGAGCATTGTGAAAGATCTGGACCACTAGGATCCACGTCCAGACAATTAGAAGAGCGCGTAGGAGGAGATCAGATCTGGGTCGTTAGATCTGAGAGTGAGGACCAACAGTCGTTGGATCCCAAGGAAAGTGCAAGAGGCCTAACCCTTTGAAAGTGCACAGGAGAGTGGACTTGTGAAGTCTCAAAGTTCTGAAGTCAATCGGAACCGTCCAACGTCAAGTTTGATACGTGGCGTAAGATCGACAACTTCGGAAGTTTGTGGACAAGGAGGAGGACAAAAAACCGAAGTAAATCCTGGTCATTGATCGCCAGGGGGATATGTGTAAGGAGATCGTGTATTTCGGGTAAAATCACTCCAGATAAATGGGTGCATAAGAGTTGAAACTCCCGAAACCCGGAGAGTCGAAGCGTCGAAGTGCCGAAGAACCAGAGCGCCGAAGAGCTGAAGAGATGAAGGTCTCTGAACCGTTAGATCCAGAGAGACACATGGCGATAGATCACAAGCTTCAGGTAAATTACATTGGAGTTTCGGTTGAGAATTGAGATTCCCGAACCCCGAAGACCTGAAGTGAATCTGGACCGCCAGATCTAGAGGGACGCGTGGCGATGGATCGTGGACTCCGGAGAAATCTGTTTGAGAGTTTTCAGTTGAGATTTGAGACTCCCGAAGTCTGAAGAGTCGAAGAGCCGAAGTAAATCTCAACCGTCCAATCATCCGAAGTAGATCTCAGTCGTCAGATTGTCCGAAGTAAATCTCAAGCATCAGATCGTTCGAGGTGAATCTGGACCGTCTGATCCATAAGAGACGTGGTGAAGATCGGTGGATTATGGGTAAAGTCCCAAAGTAATTCATAGCCATCAGATCAAGAGGAAAGGTGGCATAAATCTGTAGATTTCGGGTAAAGACCCGAAGCAAGCCTCAACCGTCCGATTCAAGTGGACATGCGGTAGGAATCCGCTTACTTCAAGGGGAAGTGAAGTTTGAGATTTGAGATCTCAGAAGTCCAGAGACCCGAAGGAAATATCGACCGTGATCGAGCAAAGGGGCCGTAGGACTGTTGATCTAGTTGAAAGGTCAAACCCTCGAAGTAGAGGTAGAGTCGTTGATTAAGAAGGACAGGTGTGCACAAATCGTCGACTCTGGAAGATTGACGTACGAAAGAAAGGAAAGTTTGAGAGTTGAGAATTCCGAAGTCCAGAATTATGAAACAAATCACAGTCGTTGATTTGCAAGAGGTCATATCTGATCCACAACTTTGAAAGGGATATATCTGAGCTGTCAGTTTAGAGGCACCGTCAAGATCGTGAGATCGATGGTCCCGTAGCATTGCAGGGATAAGAGATGCGCGAACTTGAAAACGTTGAGGGTGGACCGCAATCCAAACCATGGTTTTGAAGAATGGACACGTGGAGGCTCGAGGAGAATTTTGGGCCGAAAGGTAGTTTGGTTTCAAACCACCTTTGGTTGCACCCGCAATTGTGTGTTTGCATGAGGTTATCGCCTAAGATCACCTCAAGGAGGGGCTTATTAGAAAAAGGGGCTAGCGCCCAAACTCAAAGATTCGCCAAGCGCGAAGGGAAGGTCACGGGTACCATTAGACCTGCACCCGAAAGTCGAAAGGGTTTGCGTTTAATTACAGAGCAAGACCATCAGGGTCTCAGAGATTTGTTTGGCTTCAGAATCAGAGATACTTGACCGGGAGGTCGGACTTGTTCCCCGACTTTCCAAATTAGAAACCATGAATGGAGAATCTGTCCTTTAAGAAAAGCAAAAAATTTTATGCCCTGTCGTGGGTGTGTTACATTGAGAAACAAGATAATTGTCAATCTCATGCAAACCATGCCTAAGCATGAAGTCCTTCATACCAATAATTTAAATGTCATCCCAAGATTTGGTGCTAGACAAGAATATAATGTACCTAAAATACCACAAATTAAACCTAGCAAGATAGATCACCAGTAACCTAATCCACAAAAAGAAAGTTAGACTATGAGAGAAGCACATGAATTCTTCGACCTAGAAGATGAGGAAGAGAAGCAAAGAGCACATCAACAAATGCAGTACTAGGAAGGGATGAAGGATGCATTCTTAGACAAATTCCTTAATCTATTGAAAGAGGAATAATCAGTTGCTTGACTATTGGAACTATTGAACATCTCGAAAGAATGTTAAGAAGAGCAAAAAACATGAAAAAACTTGACGCAACTCACTCAAGAAAAACTCCAAGATGACTATGACCCGCAAGTCAACCTCAAAATCGAAGGATTTATGATTCCCCAAGTAGTGGTTGACTTCAGTTCACAAGTTAATATTCTCCCTAAGGAAACTTGGATCAGAATGGGTAGGCCTAAACTAACAATATCTAAGAACTTCCTTAAATTTGCAGATCAACAATTTTTTGAACCCATTAGCTTATTAAGGAGTGCAGAATTTTTTGTCATGGGGATAGTGGAACTAGTTGAATTTGAAGTAATTAATTTAGTCGAAGGTATCCCTGCCTACTTAGTGTTGGTTGGATGACCAAGGGGAAGAAATATGAAAGTGGCCATTTTTCTCAAAAGAGACCAAATCAAACTTAAAGGAAATGGGAAGAAAATTATCATACCCTTGGACCCCGGGGAGGGAAAACTATGGAAAGAAACCTAGGAAGAAGAGCATGAGGCCAAAAAGCTATACCAAGTCATCCAAGGAGATCATGACAACATTGAATCCAATTTGAAAGGAGAATTACCACATGGTTCACCGTTGTTAGTAGGTCAGAACTCAGACAACGAACTCTACAAATGGAAACTAGAAAACTATGAATCAAAAGCAAGAGAATGTTGGTTGATTAAATCCATTCCCATGGATGAATTTCATTCATGCTTCTCTGTTAGAATAATACCTATAGCATACGAGAAGAAAATTAAACATAATCTAATTTTAATCACCACAGATGTAAAGCCAACCTTGACTCCCCCATTATGATTCAAGGAGAGAGAATCATTGTTAGTTCATGTCGATGAGGTGTCTAAGATAGTTGGAGAGCAAGGCCAATTGCAGAGTCTGGTGTAGTTGTCACGGGGCCACAAGTAGTAATATGGTGGGATATGCATGCATCCTAAGTACAAAATTTAATCATCATGACCATATACTTCATTGAATGTTTTGATGGAAATAAATTATTAGTTGTAGCAAGCATACCTAAGTTTAAATGAATATTCAATCCTCTCATCCATATTGAAGTTTGTGTGAGATATTGGAGAAGAATTGGGTACAAATATGAAAGAGTATGGTCTCACATATTCCCCAATACACTTGATGAAAATTCCCTACAAATGGTACAAAATAGAAGAGGCACGTGGTGAAACATTCACTTGGAAGGATCTTAAAGAAAATTGTATCAAAGATTTTGCATTTAACCTTATAGAAACCGAATTGATTGAAGCAGTTAGAAAGATCAGAGAATATATTGAAAAACCAAGCACCAAAGTAACTCAAGCAAAAGGCAAAGCATGGGTCGACATAGGGTTGAGCTTAACTTGTAATTATATATCATGGCATGACCAAAATAATCAAATTTTACATCGTATCGATATGGAAAATGAAATTTTTTCGGGGAAAAATTTCATATGGTAGAAGGATCACCCATAAGTAATCAAAGAAATGAAATTTGTATTAAGGGTATCTAAGCAAGACAACTAGGGAGAACCAAATAAAATCAACTCCCCTCGATGTATAATGAAGTATGGGAGGGAGAGTGCAAGTTAGGGAAAAAAATTCATGTTCATGTCGATGCATCCAATGTAGTAGTCCTTGCCTAACCTGGTGATGAGATGGTCGACCACCCGAATGCTTATGCCAGTCAGAAACTAAATAAAGTTGAAAGAAATTATTTGACCATGGAAAGAGAAGGCCTTATGATGGTATTTACTCTATATAAATTTAGACATTATTTACTGGCTAATTCCTTCACTTCTTACACAAACCATCAAACCCTGAATTACTTGGTCAACAAGCTAGTTCNATTCCCTACAAATGGTACAAAATAGAAGAGGCACGTGGTGAAACATTCACTTGGAAGGATCTTAAAGAAAATTGTATCAAAGATTTTGCATTTAACCTTATAGAAACCGAATTGATTGAAGCAGTTAGAAAGATCAGAGAATATATTGAAAAACCAAGCACCAAAGTAACTCAAGCAAAAGGCAAAGCATGGGTCGACATAGGGTTGAGCTTAACTTGTAATTATATATCATGGCATGACCAAAATAATCAAATTTTACATCGTATCGATATGGAAAATGAAATTTTTTCGGGGAAAAATTTCATATGGTAGAAGGATCACCCATAAGTAATCAAAGAAATGAAATTTGTATTAAGGGTATCTAAGCAAGACAACTAGGGAGAACCAAATAAAATCAACTCCCCTCGATGTATAATGAAGTATGGGAGGGAGAGTGCAAGTTAGGGAAAAAAATTCATGTTCATGTCGATGCATCCAATGTAGTAGTCCTTGCCTAACCTGGTGATGAGATGGTCGACCACCCGAATGCTTATGCCAGTCAGAAACTAAATAAAGTTGAAAGAAATTATTTGACCATGGAAAGAGAAGGCCTTATGATGGTATTTACTCTATATAAATTTAGACATTATTTACTGGCTAATTCCTTCACTTCTTACACAAACCATCAAACCCTGAATTACTTGGTCAACAAGCTAGTTCGTCAAGGTCAAGTCTACAAACGACTCATGTTATTTCAATAATTTGAGTTTGAAGTAGTGGTCCAACTAGGGAAAAATAATGTTAGGCCCGACCATCTATTGACAATAGAAATTAGAGAAGAGGCGGCATACATTGATGACGACCTTCCAGACGCCCATCTATTCCTAGTCATATCAAATCCAAAAGAAATAGATGAAATAGTATAGTTTCTATAGGAAGGAAAATCTCTAGAGGACCTCCGAGAGAGAGAAAAAAAGAAGGTATTAATAATGAAATTTACCTCCTTCACACAATTTACCCCCTTCACACTTATGAATGGATATTTTTATAAATTGGGACCAGGGGACATATTAAGACGATGTGCTTTGGAACACGAAAGAGATGCCATAATTGAAGAAGCACATGCTAGTCCAGTGGGACGACATTTTCATGCAGATACAATTGTAAGGAAAATATTACATGCGGGACTTTGGTGGCCCAAATTACATAAATATTATTGAGCCAAAATTAATAAATGTGATAAGTGTCAAAATATGGGTTGGCCATTATGGAAAGATTAGATTCCATTGAATTCAATCAATCCCAACCTACCTTTGGAAATATGGGCCATTGACTTTATTAGACATTTTACGAAAAGATAAAAACAAACTAGAGCTAGATATATAATAATTGTAGTCGAATATTTAACCAAATGGGTTGAAGTAGATCCAATCAACACATGCATGAAAGAAGCGATATACAAATTCATATACGAAAACATCATCACTATATTTGGGTCCCCTCCAACGTTGATAAGCAAACAAGGTGCACAATTTTTCATCGATGCCATAAAATTACTAATGGAAGAGTTCCTGATTGACTATAGGAAAGCATCACCATATCACCCCCAAGAAGATGGGGTAGTCAAATCATTTAACAAGACTTTGTAGAAGGGGATAGCAAAAATTTGTGGTGTTGACAGAGATGATTGGGATGACAAGGTACTAAATATTTTATGGGAATACCACACTACATATAAACAGTCAACTAGACAAACCCCCTTCAAAGTCATTTATGGGTAAGAGGTTGTAGTTCCAATACACTTATGGATGAATGCATCATGGGAAAATTTAGTATTACACTATGACCTAAGTATGGCAAATAAAGAATTGATACATCAACTAACAAACTCAAAGAACAATGATTGGTCGCACTTCATCATCAAGAAGTGAAAAAGTAACAAAAAAAATCATGGCATGACCGACACTTGAGGAAAAAAGATATAAAAATTGGTGACTTGGGACTCTTTATGACAATAATCTCAAAGGGAAGTTGAAGAAGCCAGAAACTGCGTGGTTAGGGCCTTATGTAATCGAAGACATCTAACTGACTAGAGCGATGAAATTAAGAAGACTTCAAGGAAAGCTTATGGATAAGGTGTCAATGGCGTTGGCTTAAGAAGTAACATCCCTTGAAAAAAGAAGGAAAAAATAGCCCGTTGGTGAAAACTCCCTTGGGAGCGCTAATGGTCGAGGATTTGACTAAAAACCACTTGGTGGTAGTCAAGTACTTGAAAAGGAAAAAGAAAGAACAAAAAAGAGAGAGAAATTCTAATAGTAAAAACCCTTAGGGGCGTTATTAGCCATGAGCTTACATGAAAACTATATAATCTAGTGGGTAGACTCTTGAAAAAAAAAAAAACTCAATAAGACAATCAATTAGGGATGAACCAGATAGAAAACCATCTTATGATGGTAATTTATTAGACAATTGTTAACCGACTCGGACCATTAATAAGTAGAACTATCTCCAGATCATGGCAACCACTTGGGACAAGGAAATAAAAATGAATGAGAAGTATAAAGAAGGTAGTCAATAGAAACTCACTTGATAAGAAGAATTTGACAAAGGAAGTTGCCTAGAGCAATTGGTAACCCTAGGAAAACAATGGCATCACAAAGAAGAATGCAAATAGTGGACAAAAAATATTAGCAAACTTTCAAGGAAATACACGACAGAAGAATGAAGTGAGCGAACCAAGGAAGAGATCAACTAAGAGTGGTGAGTTGACCGAGACTAGGGAGTCAACCAAGAACACTGAATCAATCGAAAACAACGAACCAACCACAAAGGATTCGACGATGGGAAAAATTAGTCACACTCGATGCACTTAATGTGACTCATTGATACTAAAAGCCGTTGACATGTCACTTACATGAGTGACCAAATTGCATTCGACACCCAATGCTCTATAAATACACCCATGTGAAGCCCGCCAAAACACATTACACAATTTTTCAATGAATTTGCATAAGTATGTTAAGATCCATGTGATAGAAAACCCTAACACAAAGGCTTGGACTCTCTCCCATTTGATTTAATCAGTTACATAAGAATAATTCATCGATGAAATGGCACCAAGATTGGGGGGACAAGTGAAGACAAAAGAGAAACTAGTCGAGCCCTGCACCGAGAAGAGATTCGACAGATAGAATGCGTAAGAGCTTGAGATTCAAATGATTAAAATCCGATAGATGTGAATGTATGAAATTGAATAGGAGAGACACAGGATAAATTTAATCAATTGGAGTGTAGTCAACAGAAAATGGAGGAAGGAAATCCTAATGTTGGAAAAAGCACAAATTAAGTCATACATGAGTGCACCCTAGGTCTCAGGGTTCAATCGCTGAAAGGAAGAAGCCACTAAATTTATCATTAGTTAATACCATCACGATCAATTATGGCTCGACTGACTAGTTCTAATCACAACTGGCATGATCTGATGAATCTATGGTCTACCTAGCAAAGGGGACCCAGTTCCAAAGACCACAGATCCCACAACATGGATTTAAAATTTTAGAGGTAGTACCACAATGAAGAACTCCAAGAATTTGGTCATGATATAGGTGATTGATCGACATGTAAAATGGGCTTGCATCATGGTCTCCTTGTATTTGACATCGTCTGGTTGAGCATCTGATGTAAAATTAAACATGACGGAAGCCATTGGTCAAATTATCGAACATGACAAGCTATTTAATTGGGATGAACATGTTGTCGATATTCTGCAAACAATTATGAAGAGTGCCAAGAGTCAAGGAAATCCATTCGATACCCATCTATACTAATTTGGTTTTCAATGAGCTAGGTCTACCAGATAGTGAGAACAACTTCACAAAAATGACAACTCCTGCAATGTTCAACTTTCAATGCTATGCATCTTATTAGAAAGGCTCAATTGAGGGGATACCACCTCGATATATGTTTTAGGATTGGGTCAAGACGCTAAAGAATTCTTCTTGTTGGTGGAGAGTTGCTTAGAAAATTAGAAGGGTCCTTCCCCCATAATTCCACATAGAATTAGGACTTAACTTCACAAAATTACGGTATGTGCACTGTGCAGTGGAAGAACCAAAGGAACTTGCATATTAGTTGATTGTTGAACATATTTTTAAGGAAATCGAGTGTCATTCCAATACCATTACGCCAATTCCACCTCTTGTCTCAGTCATCATTGTCAACATCATCACACCTTTGCAAAATGGAAAGTTCAAAGATAATCAAGAAACCGCCACTTATACTATCCCCAATGTAGTAAACGGTGAGTCGACATCAAAATGGCCCAAGAAAAATTCGACTAGGAAACAACTACAATAGATAGAGGTACTAGCCGACTTACCTTGGTTGTGTGCGAGTGTCATATGGCCTCGGCTCTGGGTTGGTCCTCCAGTCTAGCGCCTTGGTCATATATTCCTGGTCCAGCGCCTTGGTCAGCGGCTAGCCCTCGCTGATCGGGCGCTATCCCCAAATCCCCAATGCATATCATAATAAATAAATATTATGCCATATGTTTAAACAAGAAACATAGTAGCCTAGATGGCTAGCGTGTTTGGTGAAGTCATTTTCCCATGCCTGAAGGTCTAGGGATTGAATCCGCTCAAGTACAAACAAAATTTTGACCCAGCCAACATTGGCCTTATCCGGGGTGCCAAGTGGTGCCCTGTGATTGAGCCACGTGTCACCTCTAGATTGGCCCCGTACACACAGTCAACACTTAGTCACCTTGTCCAGTCAGTTTGTCATATGCCACATCACTGCATTGTCAGCCTGCACAATCAACATCGTACACCACATCACTACCATGCGTCAACATGTCAGTGGGCCATGTCATCGTATGAACTGCCACGTCAACATCCGTACAGTCCACGTGTCGAATCCATACCGTGCCAACTCAGCCCTGAAAATGACAAAAATGCCTGACACATGTCATGCTTTGGTGTTGCCATGTCATCAAGATGACGTCGTGTTGACATCATATGCCATGTCATGATGATGTACTGTTGACATCAGCAATACAGACTGTTGACTGTTGATTTTGACTTTTTTTGCCTGTTTGGGAAAATTTTCNTCAGAATCAGCACGACGAGCCCTACGTGATAGCGTTGTTTTCTTTCAAATCTGAGAACTTTGAATTTTAGGCCTTTTTGGATCCATTTTGGATCATTCCTCCCTTCTAAGATCTTTTGGTCCTCCAAAAGGATATTAACCAGACATCAAGTGCGGGATAGGCCTCCCCACTTGTCCTTCGTCTTTAAATGTTGTCCTATGCACCTGTTGCATCACAATCAATCGCATAATAACCATGACAACTGAAATTATATTGTTAGCCATTTGAACTCGTTCACATCTTACTGAATCCATTACCATCCATGTAGAAAACATTAGAAGTGATAATATCAGAAATATGATTGAAAATGAACCAATATGTTTGACGAGATTGCACGACATTAACTTATCTTGAAGCAAAGTATGATTGAACTCACATCTTACAACCATCTCATGTTCATGCTTAAGATCAACTGCTTTACTTGGCACAATTATAGGTGTATTGCTTGTATAAGCTGCCTTCTTTAATTGTTCCATTGTTAGAAAAGATTGATTTGCTTTTATATGATGAGCATGTACAACATATTCAGTTTCCTTCTTAAACAAGTGATATTGATTTTGTTCCCTATAGAAGATTGCTTTGCGATCATATAAATAAGGGTTTCCTAAGACCATTCCACATGTTTGTAGAGGCACCACATCACATATTACTTCATCCACATACTTAGATGTAATTGCAAACTTTATGATACATTACTTTGTTATGGGAAATTTGTGATCTTTGCTTATCCAATTTAGTGAATAGGGTTTGTGATGCATCTTAGTTTTTAATCCCAATTGTTTAACCACATCTTCTGAAATAAAGTTAGATTGAGATTCGTTATCTATCAATGTGTCGATCTTGGTATGTTTCATAATGACTCTTATATGAAACAATTTACTTCTAGAATCATAACCATCACCAATTTTACATGACAAAGCAACTGTTGTGATCTTAGTCTCATCACCTAAAACTAACCCCAAGTCTGTTGGTTGTGTTGTTGTTGCAACTGTTTGCC
This sequence comes from Picea sitchensis, assembly GCA_010110895.2. Lineage (NCBI taxonomy): Eukaryota > Viridiplantae > Streptophyta > Pinopsida > Pinales > Pinaceae > Picea > Picea sitchensis. The sequence continues at coordinate 74,907 of SNQJ01S0102634.1, forward strand.
TCCCTTTTCTCTCTTTGAACCACTTTGATCTCTTCTCTAGATGCAATTGCCAACAATGCTCATCATCGTGCCCTTCTTTCTTGCAATGCTTGCAAGAGAGCTTCTCTTCCTTCATTGTCACCGAGTTTACTTTCTTTCCATTCCCTTTTCCTTTGCCTTCCTTCTTTGAAGATGATTCCCCGGATACACCGACTCCAGTTTTCCCTGCTTCAATATACATCGCTTGAACATAAACCTCTTCAAGATTAGTAGGTCCAAACATAAATAGAGTATTATGAATATAAGGAGGCAAACCTCTTACATACTTCATAAGAGTTTCTTGTGTAGTCAATGGAACATCTAACATCAAAGCCATCTTACAAAATTCATCTGTATATTCCTGCACCGATTGTCCTTTTCTTAACTTAAGACTTTTCCATTCAATGAAATCCTTTTCCTTATATCCCAATGGATAGAACTGTTTACTAAGTGCAGAAACAAAATCATGCCATGATGGAAAAATCTTACCAACTTGCCGAGTTCCATGTTGCCTCTTACTTTGCCACCAGATGAGAGTTGTGCCTTCAAGACGAAGCGAGTCCAATTTGATTTTGGTTGCATCATCTTTGATTTGATGCACATTATATACCTCCATCTGTCTAACCTAGTTATCAAGTTTCTCAGCATTAACTTCTCCATCATACATAGGAAAAACAAATTTTACATCAAGTTTAAGTAATAGCATGTCATACTTATGTTTATGAGAATGTTTTCTTGCAGAATTAGTATTTGAATTTGTTCTTGAAGAGGAAGAATATGGAGATGAAGGAGGTGAAGGAGGAGGTTTTGGAGGGTCCTCTCCTTCTTCACTTTTGTCTTTCTTTGAATATTCCCCTTGAACCAGTCTCTTCCGTTCTAAGCAATCATCATACAACACTTTTACCATCTCTGACATGGAAATAAAGTTTTTTGAAACTATCTTTCATTTTGAGAAATTCCTTCTTCTGATGCCATCTTCTCACTTTGAGATGTACTCTTTCTTGATCCAATCTCAGGATCTCCTTCTACAAGGTCTCCTTCACCATGACTTAGCTTTTCCCTGGTAATCATGCGTACTCAAAAACAACCAACTGTCAACATGTTATGATACCACTTGATTCGAAAATGATCTTTTAAAGACTACGGTTAAGTTTAAGCATGAGTTGATTTTCCATTTAGAAATTGAAGAGATGAAGAAGATTTAATGAAATAATGTTGCAGTCATCATAAAGAAAGTAGAACAAAAAATGAACATTAAGAACAACAAACCATAACACCAAAGATTGTTAACGAAGTTCAATAAAGTGGCCTATGTCTCCGGGCCTTTGTCTCAGTGGGGGAGGATTTCTTATTAATCTTCAATGCTTCAACATTACATCAGAAGTACATCAATTGGATTACAAACTAGTCTGGTTGTTTTCTTCTTGACCTCAAGAATCCACCACAACCGACAACACTGAAAAAGGCTGAGCGTAGCTCTCGGAAATGGCCTCCAAAGTTTGCTTCCTCAATGGCTTCCCTGCATAAAAATGGCTTAAGCTTCACTAAATATTCATAAAAATGGCTGTCAAAAACACCTGGTTTATATATATATTTAGTTGGGGTTCACATCCCAACCTCCTCCCAAAATCTGGCCTCAAATAGGGCTCTAGATCCTCCAATAATGGTAAAAAACCCATTAAAATGAGGCTGAAAATAAAAAAATCAAATACTATAGTCCAAAACCCATGTTTTGCAAAAATATCGGTTGCACCCTTTTCTCCAGGCTCCAGGTCATATGGATGGCCATGTGGCCACGCGCTAGGCGTTGGCACCCTAGCCCTCTGTCCTAGTCCTCTACCCTTGGTTGTGTGCGAGTGCCATATGGCCTCGACTCTGGCTTGGTCCTCTGGTCTAGCGCCTTGGTCATATGTTCCTGGTCCAACACCTTGGTCGGTGGCTAGCCCTCACCGATCAGGTGTTATCCCCAAATCCCTAGTAAATATCATAATAAATAAATATTATGCCACATGTTTAAACAAGCAACATAGTAGCCTGGATGGCCAACGCATTTGGTGAAGTCATTTGCCCATGCCAAGAGGTCTAGGGATTGAATCCGTCGAAGTGCAAATAAAATTTTGACCCAATCAACATTGGCCTTATCCGGGGTGCCAAGTGGCACCCTGTGATTGGGCCACGTGTCGCCTCTAGATTGGCCCCGTACACACAGTCAACGTTGAGTCACCTTGTCCAGTCAACTTGTCGTACGTCGTGTCACTGCCCTATCAGCTTTCACAGTCAGCATCATACGCCACATCAATTCCATTCGTCAACCTGTCAGTGGGCCACATCATTGTATGGAATTCCACATCAACGTCTGTACAGTCCATGTGTTGAATTCGTACCGTGCCAACCCAGCCCTGAAAATGCCAAAAATTCTTGACACATGTCACGCTATGGTTCTGCCACATCATCATGCTAACATCAACATGATGTCATCTGCCATGTCATGATGACGTACTGCTGATGTCAACAGTATAGACTGTTGACTTTGACTTTTTTTGCATGTTTGGGAAAAAATTCAAATCACAATATCTTCGCCATACGAAATCCATTTTTGAAAAAGAATATACTGTCGAAATCGACATGATGAGCCCTATGTGATGGCGATGGTTTCATTTGAATGCAAGAACTTTTAATTTTAGGCCTTTTTGGATCCATTTTGGATCACCTGTGATGCTCTTACCACACAAATTCAAAAGGAAAAACAAGTGAAAATGGAACTATTAGCCCAAGAACATCAATGGTTTGATGATACCAAGAATGCTCAAGTCGATGCTGGCAATGCATCAAAACACATTGCAAAAACCATTAAAAAATTCCAAATCATGTAGGATAAGTATAGCCCAGATTTGGAAGTGGTACAAAATACCTTTATTCTATAAAAACTTGATTATTTGGTGCAAATGAGAACACTAAGTTTAAAAGTAGAATGAGTAGTAGAAGAATGACAAGATTTTGAAAATTGACTACAACGATTGGCACCACACATTCATAGAATTTGCACCAAGACGCCCACAACCACACTTGCACTAGCATAACAAATACATGATACTTCCCCATGTCGACCAAGATTTTCTTTTTTCAACCCAAGTACATTTATTACACAACCCGCCATTGATGAAGTCATAACGCCGACACCAATGACACTAGCCGAGGATCTGGACTGGTAAAAAAAACTTAGAGTTGATTGTGAAGCTTAATTGTTTCTAGATGAAGCATAAATTAATTACCCAGATCCCCCAAAAGAGTTATTTCTAGAAGTACAAGAAAAAACAACCCCACAAGTACATCCAACAGAAGCAGTTCCATCAGAGTCAGTCGGAGTAGCACCACCATCAAGCACTCAAGCAACACCATCATGAACACAATGTTTTGTAATTTTTGGCACTTTATCATTTTATTGTAAATTTCCATTCTCCCTCTTCTTTAGGATGAAGAAGGATTTGAGGGTGGGGAGATGTTGGAGAGTCTAGTCGACCGGGCCTAGCAGTCGACTGAGGTAAATTGTCAGTCGATTGTGAAAGGAAGTCGACTATATAAGTCAAGTTGGGTCGACCAACCAGGGTAGTTAGGAATAGTTGTAACTATCTACCAATTGAATCAATGTATAAATAGATGTGATCATGGATGTAACAAGGAGACGTGTGGTGCTTGATATCATATATAAAAGACTACAGATTGCTAGTTCTACTACTATTTTTCTGCTCTATCTCCTTATATGCATGCATTATTGTATACCATTGTATAGTTCTTTCTGTATTTTATGTTGTGTACATGTCCTACTGGAAACTCCCTTGGGTAATCCATTAGATTACAACAAGGATAAACAAGAGAAACAAAATCATCCCAAGATTGGCATGTGCATAAACAAGCTTGTTATATCCATCTTTGAAAGTGGCTGCAATATAACAATGATGGCTCATTCTTGTTCCAAACAAGGCCTTCATGATACAACCCTTGCATCTCATAAGGTTGATCCACACACTTCAAGAGATGACCACTTTGGATTTCATGTATGATGTTATTCCCCAAGGCTTGAGATAGAATTATAAGAAATATGAAAAATACCTCATGGCTACCTAAAGAAGATGTGGATGAAAAATGGGGTGTAAATTCAAATTTTGAAAAAACAAATTGCTCCAAACTTAGGGCATGTTTCTCTTCTATATGTGGTTGGAAATCCTTATAACAAGCCACAAATTGAAAAAAGATTGCTCCATAGAAATTTCAGCACCAAAAACATAATTCCCAATTGTATCTTTAATGACATATTGGGGAAAAAATGAAGAAAAAGATGTCTAGTAATTTCTGCTACAAAATCTTGCAAACCTCGTTCCATTTATAGCCATAAAAGGGATCTTTAACATTGATTTTTTATGCACAAATTCTTCAAGATTGAGAGAAAATGATGGTTGAAAAATTTATGCATTTTCACAAATTAAATCACATCCATTTAACTGCAATTTTTTTTCCCTATCTATGAGAAAATGTGGTTGGAAAATTTATGAATATTGACTATCATACACATTCTCCATAGAAACATCATCATCCTTTAGGATAGTAGTAGTGGAATAATAAGGGATCTGAAACCAACTGCATAAGGGAAAAAGGTTGCATATCTACTAATGGATCGAAGATCCCACGATGTTGTCATAGCGAATACAGAGATCCAGAGCCGCTCGGCAGCACACTAGCTTCCTGGATCCGGATGAGCCTATGAGAAGCGTTGCTTCTAGGAGATAGGACAAAAGTAGAAGCTTCCCTCGGGCTTTCCCCCTCGTGCCTCATCCAGCTCCGAGCAGTGTGATCCAGAAGTTGCCCCTGCCGCTGATCTGATATCGAGTGCAGAAGTGGAAAAGGATGCAGGTCATTAGATTCGGTCGGGACATACAGAGAACTGGAGAAAGGTGCTTGGTCTTCCTTTCCTAAACTTGGGAATAAAATTTCTCGGCTGAACTCTGCAGAAACTAAATGTCGTTGCCTCTACTGACGATCTGAAATTGACTACAAAAGTGAAAAAGGAAGCAGATCTACTAATGGATCGAAGATCCCATGAAGTAGGCACAACGAATGCAGAGATTTGTGAAGCATGCGCCCTTCCATGTTAGATCTGAAACTAGTTGCAGAAGGGAAAAAGGTTGCAGATCTACTAATGGATCGAAGATCCCACTATGTTGTCCTAACGAATACAAAGATCCAGAGTCGTTCCCTCTATAGCACACTAGCCTCCCAGATCTGGATGAGCCTCTGAGAAGCGCTGCTTCTAGGAGATAGGATAAAAGTAGAAGTTTCCCTCGGGCTTTCCCCCTTGTGCCTCCTCCAGCTTCGAGCAGTTTGATCTAGAAGTTGTTATGCGAGCTCTTGGGCTATCACTTACAGAGACCATTGTTACTGGAATCAATGATCCTAATCTGCTACCATTGGATTGTAGTCCCCCTGATGATGGCCGAACGAGTGCAATGATCCTAGTCGCCCTCTATGGCTAACTAGTTTTCCGGATCCGATTGAGACTATGAGAAGTTTCCCATTCAGATGACCATGACTGCCCCTCTTTGGCTTCCTCCAGCTCCTCTCCACCCCTTCTGATTCTCAGGGCCCCTTGACCTTTTCCTCTTCATGGCAAATAACATTGACCTGTCCTGGCAGACGATGACAATATTTTGGGCCCAAGATAACCTCTTTCAAAGCGACGAGACCTATCAACTCCTCCTTAATTGCTCCCGACATCCTTCGAACACCTCTCCCTCGTTGATCGAACTACCTCCTTCTGCACAAATTGTTTTTTCTACCCCCACTTTCTCCACTTTTTCTACACAACCCCCTCCACCTAGACCTGATATGCCCCTTGGGATCTCTTCCCATTGCCCAACACGATCACCCTTCCCACACAGTGGTGCGGGACACAACAGACAAGATGGAGCATTGGGACGCTCGAATCAAAAGCTAAAAAGCTTGAGGGTGAGACAAACTACAATGGTCTGCTGTCTCAAGCAGGAACTAGCCAAGGATAGGGTCACCGGCCTTTCTAAGCGAGCACTAGTAGGAAGGTTCTACTATCTGAAGATGCATAAAACTCGCCTTGATTGTTGGGTTCAGGACTGTTGGAAACCAATCCTTGGTTACTGTCCAAGAATTAGCCATCTATCTAACTAGTGGCTCATCTTCCACTTCCTCTCAGAAGAAGACCTACAGTAGATCCTCTCGACCCCCTGGATTTTGGACAGAGGAGTTCTCATGCTCAAGCGGTGGACACCAGGTTTCCATCCTTTCAAAAGTACCTTCGACAAAAGATGGCTCTGGATGATTATGCCAGACTTTCCAATAGAACTGTGGACACCACCTATCCTGGAGATGGTTGCTAACACTGCAGGAAAGTTTATCTTTTTTGACAAACGCTCCCTCAACTGGTCAAATAAAAGGGCAGCTTGGGTCTTAGTTGAATTTGAAACTGTCCTGGTCTGCCAGAATCCCTCGAGGTCAGAGTGGGTGAACATTCTTTCAGACAGGTCCTTGATTATTGGAGAGAACCTTTCAGATGCCACCTCTGCTGGTAGCCGAGACACTTAAAAAATAATTGTTCATCCTCCAAAGTCACCCAACCAAATCCCTCTTTGAGACACATTGAACAATCCCCCTCTCTCCCCCTGGTTCAGGACTCCTTCCTCGGTAATATGCAAGACCTCTTCCCTACCTTCTTTCACAAACTTTCGGAGGATGAACTCAGACACCTCAAAGTTAATGAAGCCTGGGTTTGGGAAATCTTTGAAGTTTTCTGGAGTTTTCTTATGGACAAATTGGACCCCTCCCTCCCCCTTCCCTCATCCTCTCCTACTTCCACCACTACACCCCTTTGTCCCCCACAACATACACCAAATGCTACTTCCGCACCCTTCCTCAATCCTACCCAACACTCAAACATCCCTTCCACCCAAACCCCTCCTCAGACTGTACTAACTCCCTCTTCTCCTGGAACATCCACCGAGCCACCCACTCCCTCCACCCTTTCAATCCTTCCACTCTCTCCTGTTCCCCTCACGATTACACATTCCTCCACCCCACTTCCACCAGATTGATCTAATGTCACTATCAGAAAAAACTGGTCCAAATTCCCCAAAAAGCCCCTAGGCTCTGTAGAGGGAGGACTCGTTGGCCTCCCTTCTTCAGTCATGCCCCCTTTAAAAGATATCCCTATTGATTGTGTGTCCCTCTTTTTCTACCTCCTTGGCACTTAGAGCAGCCATGCCGATCAACCCTGTCATTTAATGATCATTCTTTCTTTAAATCTCTGTGGGTTTGGAAGCCCCACCAAGCTAGCTTCCCTCAAAAGATTATTCTCTAAGATCAAACCAGACGTTGTTTTTTTACAAGAAACCCTGGTCAGCAGCAACAAGCCAAAAGCTTTTTTCTTGAAGTGTCTCCCACACTGGTCTGTTGTTGCAGTAGACTCACTAGGCCGCTCTGGAGGCTTGCTTACAGGATGGAACCCGGATGTTGCTGATTTTCAAGCCTTTGGCATCTCGGCTGGGATTTTCATTGAAGGTAAGATACTTTTCTCTTCTACTTTCTTTAAACTCTTAAACTGTTATGCCCCTTACAACAATCGTGAGGCCTTTTGGCAAAAACTCTTTGACTCTGGCATCCTACATGAGGAAAACCTCATATTGGGTGGTGATCTAAACCTCACTCTTTCTACTCAAGAAGTGTGGGGTACTTCTGCAAGGATTGACCCAAAGGCCAAATTTTTTGACTCTATTTTCCATAGAGCGGGGCTCATTGACCTCCAACCTTCGGTATCTTGTCCCACCCGGAGGAACAACATAACAGGGGTCAATGGTATTGCCAAAAGACTTGACAGGTTCCTGTTAGATTCAAAGTTGATAAACGATCGTCTTCACTTCAGGTCCTGGGTTGAGCCATCTGCGATCTCAGATCACCACCCGATTTGTCTCTCAATAAAAGGCCCCCAACGAGTTACAACATCTCCTTTTAAGTTCAACTGCTCGTGGATAGGCGATCTGAGTTTTAACACTCTTGTAAAAAATACTTGGGCATAAATGATAGATTGGTCGAACTCATCGACAATCCTACTGCTAATTGAGAAACTTAAATATTTAAAACAGAAGGTTATAAAATGGCAAGTAAAGAAACAATAGGCTATGAATGCCGACTTGGTACTGGTGGAGGAACAGATATCAACCCTTTTCCACAATAATCTGTCTCATGTCTTTATTGCAGAGGATATAAACCTCCTACAAGAACTGACCCACAAGAAAAATAAAATACTAGCACATGAAGAAGCTACTTGGCGACTCCGCAGTAGGGCGACATGGATTGAAAAGGGAGATAAGAATACAAGTTTTTTCCACAAATACGCTTCACAGAGGCGCAACCACAACACTACTTGGGATCTGACAGATGATGATGGTAACGCTGCCATAACTGACTTGGAGTTACACTTGCTGGCATTTAAACATTTTAGAACTCAATACAAAGCTTCTGAGACTGAAAATATAGACGTCCAGTTTGATGTATTACAGTAAGTCCCGTGCTTCTTCAATGAGTCAGAAAACCAGAATCTCGGGAAACCTGTCACTCTCAAGGAGCTAAAAGACACTATTGACAAAATGCCCAAGGACAAAAGCCCTGGTCCAGATGGATGGACCCAAGAACTTTTTCAACACTTTTTTGAGATTATGGGATTGGATATGCGTAACGATGTTGAAGAATCTCGCCTCACATGGAAGATTCATGGAGCACTAAATGCTACATTCTTCACGCTAATTCCAAAATCTAGTAAACCTGTCAACTTCAATGATTTCCGACCCATTGCATTATGCAATTTCATGTACAAAGTCATCTCAAAAACCATAGCCAACCGCTTAAAAGACACTCTAGCTAAGTGTATCTCTTTTGAACAGTTTGGGTTATTGAAGGATCAACTGATATACGATGCAGTGGGTATTAACTAGGAAAGTCTACACTCAACCAAGTTAAAAAAACTGAACGCAATCATCCTTAAACTCGATCTAAAAAGAGCATATGACAGTGTAAGTTGGCAATACCTTTATTTGTTACTGGACCAGATAGGACTTGGCAGATTAAACAAATCTTGGATTATGGGTTGCTTAACCTCGGTCAATACGGCAGTGCTGGTGAATGGAACTCCAACAGACTTCTTTCAATGCCATCGGGGACTCCTTCAGGGCTGTCCAATGTCACCAATGCTTTTCCTTCTTGTAATTGAGGCACTTAGCAGAATGATCAACCAAGCAGTTGAAACAGGTACTTTCAAAGGACTTAAAGTAGCTCCTGGCATCCATATTTCACATTTATTATTTGTGGACGACGTCCTCATCCTAGGAGCCGGCAACATTGACTACTGGAAAACACTTAAAATTATCCTCACAAATTTCTGTATTGCAACAGGACTTTCCATCAATCCTCATAAATCTGGATTTATTGCACAAACTTTAGATCCACTACTAAATAGCTTCCTCATTGTTGATTACAAAATACAGGTAGATAGTCTAGAACAGGGGTTCAAGTACCTTGGTTTCTTCCTGAAACCAAACTTTTACAGAATTGGCGACTGGTCGTGGATCATCAAAAAGATAGAGAAGAAGATTAACAATTGGACTTTTCGTTGGCTGTCCCTGGGAGGTAGACTCACTCTAGCAACATCATTCTTACAAAGTATCCCAGTCTTTTGGCTTAGTCTGACAAAAGCACCGACGTCTATCCTCCAGCGCATTCAACTACTAATTAGCAGATTTATCTGGAAAGGGGGCAAAAAAACCATTGGTTATCACCTTGCTAATTGGCAAAGCTTAGCTAAAATGAAAGAGGCTGGTGGTTGGGGCGTAAAACACATGAAATGGTTTGCTCTTGCCCTGGCAGCCAAAAGCTGTTGGAGAGGTCTCTTCGGAAACAATCTTTGGAACAGGGTCATCACCAGGAAATATCTTAAAGGTATTGACCTTACTTCTTGGTTGCGCAGGGATGTACACCACACAAAGATGTCCTCCATTATCTGGCAGAATTTGATGCTATCTTTACCGATCATCAAGCGTTGGCTGGCTTGGAAGGTCGGGACTGGACAACGCGTCATTCTTGGGCGTGATCCTTTTATTGGATGTGAGGACAACGTCCAACTATCCAATTTGCTTTTACAACACTTACATAGCCAAGCCATTTTCAGCTTAGCACAGGCCAGAAACATTGACCCAACCGAACCACAACAGAGTTGGCTGAGCGCTAGATTTTTGGGTTTAAGTTCAGAACTCAGTCAAGAATGGGATGCATACACAAAAAAACTAATTCTCAGCAGCATTCGACTCAACAATGAAAAAGACTTACTTACTTGGTCATGGAATCGATCCTCAGGAACAGTCACGACCAGCTCTGCCTATTATTGCATCCTTTACACGTTCAATTGTAATGACGGTCAATGGTGGCATAAATCAATTTGTTCGGTGAAGGTAGCGGTCAAAATCATCTGCTTCTTGTGGCTATGCTTAGAAGATCGATTACTTATCGGCATCAACTATAAAAAACATGTAGGAATTGGTCCTTCAGCCTGCACATTGTGTCTAAAGGCAGAAGAGTCAGTCACACACCTTTTTGTGGACTACCAGACTACGCAAATGATTTGGGGCCATATACTCACTTCCTTGAGAATTGAATTTGAGTGGAACAAGGCTACCATCGAAGAAAACCTCAAATTTTGGTTTCTCAAATTGCCAAATCATAAACACATTCCCCTTCTGTTTATGTGGGAAATTTGGAAATTTAGAAACATAATTTTGTTTGACAACCGTACCAAGAATGTACCAGGACTTTACCAGAAAATTCTTACCTCAATACAAGAACATCCACTTAAAGAGGAAGCAGATAAAACATACATACTACTTAACCCTGTCTACTTCAACAATAACCCTATTGGCTTCTTTGATGGTGCAGCTTTAGTAGACAAATGTGGTATAGGTATTTACTTAAAAATCACCCCCGGACACAACATCCAAGCACATTTTGCTAGAGGTACAGGGAACAATATGAAAGCTGAGTTGCTGGGATTATGGGGACTTCTACATCTTGCCACACATTTCTCTATCAAGAAATTAATGGTGGCAGGGGACTCTAAGGTTACTATAGATTGGATAAGTGACAAAGCTAAACTAGAGATAATCTACTTTAGCCAATGGAAGGATAAGATTAGCAACTTAAAGCAAGGCTTTGAAACTTTAAACTTCATGCACATTCACAGACAGTTTGACAAAAAAGCTGACAGCCTATCCAAGAAAGCTCTTAAGGATAAACCAGGGTGGCTATATTTTGAAGAGATTATTAATGGAACTACAATTAGAGAAGACAAACTACATATCCTATAAGGTGACAATAACCAGAAATATTACAAGGTAAAAAAGGAAAAAGACAAACAATGTATTCTCAGGTTTCAGCTGGAACAGAACAAGACTATTCTACACTTTAAAATCCGTTTATTGTAATCAGAAGTTTGATTTGATTCTAATGAGAATAACAGTGGAACTGTTTTTTTCGTGTGAAAAAAAAAACATCATCATCCTTCATAAAAAATGGTTGTAAATTACCCAATGAAAATTATGCATTTTCATCCTCACCCACACATTCTCCAATTTGAAAATTTTCTAAACTATCCATAAGAAAACGTGGTTGGAAAATAATCATGCAATTTTGTTGAAAATGCATTTGCTAGAGATGGTTGTTCCAAAGGCAATAATTTTG
>SNQJ01S0102635.1:4655-30570 GCA_010110895.2 Picea sitchensis
AAAAAAAAAAAAAAAAACACAATAAAAATATCTTAATAAAAATGCTCCGTAAAAATATCTCAATCATAAAAATATCTCAATCTCTTTTAAACAATTATAATACTTATTTAATAAAATGATAATAACATTTTCATAAAATTATATATTTTAATGAGAGAGGAAACAAATATTATTCTAAAATATTAAATCTGGATGACTTCTTAAAAACAATTATAATAATTTTTTATTAAAAATATTATAAAATAATACAATTTTTATAAAACTCTCCATCTTAATGAAACAAAAAAACACATTATTTTAAAATTTTTAGAAAAAACTTTTCAGTAAAATTTTAAGTTCGTAACAATATTTGAGCTATCTTATTATAGTAAGATCTGGATATCATTACTATTTAGTTTGGAATTTATTAACTATATTCTCTAAGGTTAACATTCATTCTCAAATCTTCGGATGGGGTGCCACAAGATCTACATGACACATAGGAATATTGATATGATTCTCCAGGAGTTCGCATAGAGGAGAGCGTCGACAATGGTCATTTATTAGCCTCCCCATCTGCTCGTCCCTTCCCTTGCACCTAGCTTGGAACATGGCTCTCCTGCTTGTGGATTTGATGGTTGTCTCGACTCTCTTATACTCTCCAACTGAATTTTATAGCCGTGAAACTTTCCTTTTTCCCCAAGATACCTCCCAACGAGCTCATTTGGATTTCTCGACTTGCCTCCTCTCTTCCTTCTTAAAAAAATTATAAAAACTCTTGAGAGTTCTTAGTCAATATAGTGCATACAAGGCTCCATTTAAAAAAATTATAAAAACTCTTGAGAGTTCTTAGTCAATATAGTGCATACAAGGCTCCATTTATGGATTCTAAAAAAAATGTTGAGCTAGTTTCCACGTGTTGACATTGTTTGGAAAGAGCATATGTTTTATTGATATGTCCATGTAAGACGTGTGAATGTAATAGACTCAAATATGGATGAGGCCCTTTAGTGGTGTGGTCGAGCTAAATCTTCTAATAAGACAGAGTGGATTTGGTTCTTACCATTCATCCATTTTATAAAAAAAAAGAATTCATTATATATGCATTCTCATTACTCCTTTATCCAAGCTATTCTCAGTGGAACACAAAGTGAAAGTGCCACCAGTTTTTCATAGTTGTTTGACTCAAAATGCAATTAATGCAATTCAATGTTGAAAAATAGAATTCACTATATATACATTCTCATTATTCTTTTGGATTCCTTTATCCAAGCTATTCTCAGTGGAACACAAAGTGCCATCATCTCTCCATAATTGTTTGACTCAAAATGCAAGCCAATGTTGAAAGAGATGTAGTGCCCGTCAAAACACATAGTATACCACCAATGTTGTTAAAATTGTTTCATCCTATGCAAGCCAATGTTGAAAGAGATGTAGTGCCCATCAAAACACATAGTATATCACCAATGCTGTTAAAATTGTTTCATCCTTTCCTAGCATTATTAAAGAATCTCCAAGGAAGAGATTTTTTAATACATATTTGACCAGCTTCCCTTAAATGTCTTTCTTTTATTGACCCTCTACATCCATGAATAAGTGCACATACATGATTATACACTTGGAAGATGGGAATGTTCTTTCTTTCAAGTATATGGGCATTGCAAGATAACCAAATACCCCATCAGTAAGACATAATACAATTCTTAATTCTTTTTTTTTTTTTTCAAGCCAAGCTTAAAGGCATTCCTCCATAGTAAAATCCATCCAAATATTGACTATCATAGTCAACTTTTCTATATCTTTCTAGAGTTCTTAATCATATGCACAATGAAAAATAACTAGATGTGTAATAGTTTACACTTCTCTCATACATAGCATAGAAATGTTGAGTTCTTGTCTCCCTCTTTTATAATCCCTCTCATGTCAATACCTTGTTCCTTAGGAATAACTAAAGAAAGATCATTGTTCTTTTTTAGAACCTTTATTTTTGAAATTTTTTATTAACATTGTATATTTTTTTACAAATTAAGTCCATTGAAACTTTATAACCAATATTTGTAGTATATACACCAAAGACTTTATTTTTTACTCACATCAAAGTGTCATTTGAATCTAATATTTTAAAAGAAAATATTATATATTTTCTTTTAGAACTTATTATCTTAATATCTCATTATTCAAGCATGTAGAAACAAAAACAATGAGCTCATTAACTTTCAAACAAACCCTCAAAATCAAATTAATTATACACTAAGGAATTTTAATGAAAGAAAGGATAAATACATTATTCACTTTTTATCAACACCAAACATTAAAATAGGTCACTCTTCCAATTCTATCTAACTAAAACCATGCCTAAGAAAACATAACTTTAAATTTATTATATATTAAGGAATTTAAGTTTAATTGAAAGGATAAATATAGTTAAATAGATTGTTCACTTTTTCTATATGTTAAACATTAAGATACGTTAAGATAGGCCATTCTCTGATGCAGGGCATCAACCCACCCCAAGTAAAAATTGAATTTTGAAACGTTTTAGAAGTTGACGTGGCCATGAGGACGCTATTTCCTCTATATTTGATTGAATTTGTTTGTAATTGTCATGTTAAGCAGATTTTGAGGGATTGTTAAGCGATGTTGTTGAGTGTAGATCAGATCCTTTTAGTGATCTGATCCCTATTATGATTATGGTTATAAATTGTAGCCTTTTGACATTTGTAAAGGAGGAGGCAGCCAACACAGCGTAAGAATAGGTCAAGAGATGTACCCTGGCCATAGAGGCCATGGTTGTATGTAATCTGAGCTCTATTATAATAGAACCTATGTATTTTGTGTCTTTCAAATCTATCTTCATGCTTGTTTAATATCGTGTGTGTAACTTTGTATATTGAGTAGTTATAAATCCTATTGAGATCAATGTGTTTGAACGTAAGTCTGAATAGTGAGGCCAGCGGATAGAGTTACAGATATGGAATATAGTGGAAGTGTTATATTCCAACAATGAAGGTGATCGACTGTCGATCACTGAAAATGATCGACGGGGATCCAACGCTTTCGCATGACAAATGACGAAGGTGTTAATAGAGAGGTGACCCCCGAAATAATATATGTCCTGGATTGGAATTCCACGTGTTGAGAGGTGGATCATTTCATCCCCCACTAGCCTTGGGATTGTGAAAGGCCTCTGACCACTCGAAATATTGTCAACGGTTTGTCATAAATCTAGATTAAGTCGTGACCATTGATCTTGATAAGCGCTTGTTGACTTAGCGCTTAGCCACCACTTATGGTCGTATGGAATATAGAACGTTGTTGTGATGATATGGACAATGTTAAATTCCATTATGTGGGACCATAACCCACAGGTCTCGGGATTGGTATCATTGGAAACTGGAAACGAAGGACCCCCATATTCATTTTCATCAAGTGGTATCAGAACAAGGAAATATTTCCTACATGTTGAAGAATAGAAAACAACTTCCAATTGCAGTTGGGTAGAAGTTGGTGGGAAATTCCATAGTTGCGATTGTGGGTATAATTACCCACGAGAGTGAGCAGCGTACGATTTCCAGAGGAGTAGAGGAATCTCAAAAGGTTCCAGAGGAGGTGAACCTGTAATACCAAAATGCCAAACCAGAGGAGGAGAGTTGGTGAGGTGTCAGTGGAGGATTCATTGTAGCTCATTGATGAGTGTGAAGAAAATCTTAGTGATACATGAAGAGAAAGGAGACGAGATGCAGCAATAGGGGACATATGATTAGGAGATCATGGAGATTTTGTACCTCGGGAGTCTGATGCAATAGCATCAACCCACCCCAAGTCAAAATCAAATTTCGAAACATCCCAGAAGTCGATGTGGCCATGAGGATGATATTTCCTCTATATTTGATTGAATTTGTTTGTAATTGTTGTGTTAAGCAGATTTTGAGGGATTGTTAAGCGATATTGTTGAGTTTAGATCAGATCCTTTTAGTCATCTGATCCCTATTATGATTATGGTTATAAATTGCATCCTTCGAGTGTTTGTAAAGGAGGAGGTGTCCAAAAAAACATAAGAATAGTCCGAGAGATGTAACCTAGTCATAGAGGTCATGGTTTTATGTAATTCAAGCTCGATTATAATAGAACCCGTGATTTTGTGTCTTTCAAATCTATCTCCATGTTTGTTTAATATTGTGTGTGTAACTTTGTATATTGAGTAGTTATAAATCCTATTGAGATCAATGTGTTTGAACGTGAGTGTGAATAGTGAGGCCACCGGGCAGAGTTGCAAATTTGGAATACAGTGGAAGTGTCATATTCTAGCGATGAAGGTGATTAACCATCAATCACTAAAAAGGATCGAAAATGATCCAACCCTTTCTCATGACAAACAGGGAGGTAATTAACGGAGATGCGGCCCTTGAAATAATATACACCATGGATTGGAATTCCACGTGTCGAGAGGAGGATAATTTCTCCCCCCACTAGTCTTCAGTTTTTGAAAGGCTTCTAACCACTCGAAATATTGTTTTTCATCCATCATAAGTCCATATTAAGTCGTGACCATCGATATTAATAATCACTTGTTGACTTAGCGCTTAGCCACTGCCTATGGTCATATATAATATAGAATGTTATTGCCATGATATGATATGGACACTATTACAGTCCATTATGTGGGCCCATAACCCACAAGTCCCGGGATCATGATCATTGGAAACTAGAAATGAAGGACCCCAGATTCGTTTTCATCATTCTTCCCATTCTATCTAACTTAAACCATGCCAAAGAAAACAATACTTTTAAATCATTAAAACTATAAGAAATGGATAAATAATGCCAAATATTAAGGTAGGTCATTCTCCTCATTCTATCTAACTAAAATCATGCCAAAGAAAACAAAATTTTTAAATCATGAAAAATCTAAAAGAAGGATGAATAATGCCAAACATTAAGGTAGACCAATCTCTACATTCTATCTAATTGAAACCATGGAAAAGAAAACAAAACTTTTAAACCATGAAAAATATAAAGGGGATGGATTTATCTTTTACTTTTTAATATTGTGGTATAGTGAATACATAATTATAATAACAACAACATTATTTATATATTTTGTATGTTAATGATATGTGACCATTCTAACCATGGAAGTGAATTTCATCTTGTACAAGGTGGAGAGTTCAACTTACCATCGTGATTAGGGTTTTGATATTTGTATGTAAGTATCTTTTTAAGAAAACCCTTTTTCCATGGTGAGCCAACATGAGGCCATGACATTTATAGTCGTCATAGTCGGGTTTTCACAAAATGAAAATCCACCGCCAACTAATTTGTGTTTTGTCGAGAAATTGTTCGAAGCAACAAATGTCAAGATCATTACCCCATCTCCTCGAGGTAAGGCAATGATCCTTGCAGAAAAGACCTTTATCAATAAGTTCATGGGGTACCAGCCGAATCACAAAGCCATAGAACTGAACTTTCACTAGATGAAAACTAACTTATGTTAATGCAAGCCTCTTTAAGTTTTTTTCCTTTGTGGATGTGGATACATCACTTTTTTATTCCAATAGAAGGAGAACATATATTTAATGTTTTGGGACCATTGTTGGGTGATTTCTAGATAGAGCAACTCTAAAAAGCATGCCAATACTCTTACATGAAGATCTATTTCAAAGTAGATCTTGAGAAGAGGCTCCAAGAAGCCATTCGACAAAATCTAGATGGTTGGTGTTATTCTTAGCAACTTGATAATGAACAACTTCCATATAAATGTGATCCTTGCCATGAGTATGCTAATTATTTTGGTAAAGAATGCAAAAGAAGAGAATCTTTTCTAACTTCTCCTTAGCAACCAATCAAAATAGTGAATAGAAGGAAGTGAAGACAACATGTTGAATCACCTCCAAGGTAAAAAAATCCTACCGCCAACATCTCTCACTGTGAAAAAGCATTTTAATAGAGGCATATGTGAGCATAGAACCCCAAGTAGCACTCGATGGAGCGGGAGGACGAACAAAAGAGGAGAAAGGGGGCGAGGAAATGGAGGAAATTGAAAGAGATAAACCCATGGTGAATGTGGAGGAAGAAGGGGAGGAACCTATCTCAGCCTAAGGGAAACCAAAGCCAAATATGTGGATGCCCTCATATGTAGGAATTATTAAACTCTGGCTCATCTCCCCACCAACAACTAGAGGCAAGAAAACCTAGAAAGAACCCCAAAAGTTAGAAGTAAAGCAAAACATAGTATTGGGTACATGGGTACATAGACATCAATAGCCAATTTGGATACTCACTACGCATCACCACTAATAGTTGTATACCTCTGTTTGGGGTATATTTCAAGAAATCAATATGTTAAACAAATATTAGTTAGAATAAAAAGATTAAACCAATAAGATTGTGCTTTTCATTTTATTTGAAAAATAAAAATAGAAAGAATAAGTAATATTTATGAGTATTTTACTAAATTATCTATATATAATCATAACATTTTAATAATAATAATAATAATGGTGGTGGAAAAAGACATAATCACTCACAGTTTTTTTTTTATAAATTAAATTAATAATAATAATGTAATTTTAAAGTTATGGTGAAGTCAAGCAGCAAGGCAACTATTTGACTAGGAAACTCTACAAACTTGTACATGTCCTATCTCTCCTCAAATTGTAATAATTAAATTATAGTTTAAATGTTAGACTTTTTACGGGTATATTTTCCGATCAATTTTTCTTGAAATCAGACTAAAAATTGTTGGAACTCTAGATTTGAGTGATTGAATTTGTATAATTCGAGTGCCCAAAGGGTTTTTCACTGTGTTAAATCCATTTATATTTTCAAAAATGAAATTTAAACAACCAAAAATGGTGATTTCACCAAAATCTTTTCACCAAATTCCTGAGAAAAATTCAAAAAATCAAATGTTTAGACAATGCCATAATTAAACCTGGATCAAAGGAAGCTCTTGCTAAGCCTAGGTTGCAAGGTCTCGTAATAATAACAATTTCGATTTACAGTATTTAAAAAATTTATTTATTATAGCACATGTGTCTATCCGTTTTCTCTCTGGTCATTCTCATTCTCTTGGCGCTCATAGGCACATAGATACAGACATTCCACCTCCATAACATTATGATGCATGAAGTCCATTGGATGTAGCTTGGGTGGTTGGGAGGAATGATTGTTACCCTCCCCACCCAGGTTCAATTCCTTGTAAGTGACATGCTATGCCCTTAAATGGGTTTATTCTGAAAATATCTGCCTCCCTATGTTCCCTTACGGATTTTGGGGAGTTAACGTGGAGTAGCGAGCACCCCTGGTGTGTGAACCACANTAAAAAAAAAACAAAAAAACAAAAAAAAAACATTATGATGCATGGGAATTAAAGCTACATCGATGTTTATAGAAAATAAGACAAATTTATTGTCAAGAGTTGGGCCTATAGCTCAATGGTAGAGCATTTGATTGCAGAGCAAGAGGTCACCGGTTTGAACCCGGTTGGGCCCTTTTATGTTACCTATTTTTTAAATGTTTTTTAAATGATAATTGTTTATTAGATCTAAATTATTGCTGCGATAATTAATTTATACCTGTTTATGCTAACAATTGTTTATTAGATCTAAATTGTTGCTGCAATTCTCAGATCTAAATTCTAAGATTTGAGAGCTTGAATATTGGGTTTTGGCCGTTTCCAAGTTTTTGGGCTGAAATCTAAGAACATGTGAACCCAATTTTGCCATTGAAGAACACGTCAAGAGTTTTTCAAAAAATAACACTTGAATTGGTGTTTGTATGAATACTTTCCCACAAAATAATACTCTTCAATTGGAGTTTGTAAGTTAATAATATTAATAATATAATTATGTTATATGTAAGTTAAACATGGTTTAGCCATTATATTAATAATATAATGTAATGTGGAAGTCAAAGTAATATTATATTATGTATATCGTCTTAAAAATATAAGACTTCTCCATATGCTTGATTCTAATTCATCGTAACACAGTGAAAATAAATTTCTAGCTGTAATTTAGGGAAAAGGGGTTCGATTCCTACTTTGAAAATATACGTTTTATGGTAAAGCAATGCAAGAGGAGTAAGAGAGTACAAAATAAGTGTGACTATGCGTAATTAAGCAAATAGTGTTTATGTTTTTTTTAAAGTAAAATTGTTCCAATATAACTATGGTCAGTTTAGTTTTAATTGATAATGTCTCAAGAGCTTAATATGCATCTGCATCATTGTGTAGAAAGAAAACCCCATCACTTGTAATAATCCATTGGTCTCATTAGTGATATGTGAAGGGTAGTCTTCCACTCAAACTATCCAAAAACACATAATTTAATAGCCAAATACCCGCATTTTTTACCTTATAGTTCATGCCTATAAGCACCTAGCAGATACATTGCTTTACATATTGAAATAGTAAAAAACATGTTCGACAAAGCATACCAAATTCAAAAAAAAAACTAGAAATTATGCCCTTGAAGGGCTTAAAAAATTATGCCCTCTTGAGTCTCCATTGCAACTACCTCAAAGCACATCTCCACTTTAGAATGAGGGACAAGTCTAACTTCACTTGTGGCGTCTACCAATTCCCATTTTGGAGAGCGCAGGATGTCCAAATCCTCCTAGTTAGCCAAAGTAAAATTGTAGAGGAAAGAGTCCCCAGAGGACCCAAAATCCAGTGGGGGAGGAGACGAGACAACCTCCTAAGGGAGGTTAAGGTGGGTCGATATCCATCCAACCAATGACTACATACAAACCAATTGGGATGATAACACTACATAATTTTTGTGGTGAAGCTACATGAATGCATTGACCTCCTTATCCCATTCCCTATGTTCCATAATATGAGTTGCAGTATCAACTACACATTGATCCCTGACTTGATTTTCCACCTAAAGCTTTGTATCCAATTCTTCTTACCAATGATTCCAACGAATGGTGGAGTTCATGACTTGATTTTGCACCTTAAGATTTGTATCCAATTTTTCTTACCAATGATTCCAACAAATGGTGGACTTCGTGACACTGCACTATGCTTTTATTGCCTCACACTCATAACATATAACCCCTCTATGAACCTCTTTTATCTCACACAATGACACAATGCTTACTTCCATAATGATAGTGCACCATTATCACCTTTGTTATACCCAAAGTCTATATAAATGCTTCCATGACCAAAGAACCATGGCCCACATCCAACAATCCTTCATAATTGGAGCTCAGAGCAAAGATAGCGAGAATAACAATGAACCAAACCACATACCCATTCCCCAAAAAACCTACATATATAACATAACTCTCCCATCATACTAAACATAATCATGCATACGGGGAGGGAAGGAATGTGTTATAGTGAATTATAATAGAGGAGTAGTAACTCATTGTCCATTCTTAACTACATGACATAATAGGTTTTGGTAGATAGCATAATTTCCTTGACGTGGGAGAAAAGCATGGGGATGGGTAAGAAGCATGTAATACCCCAAGGACGTTCCCCAATTGTATTATGAATTGTAATTTTGTTTTATAGGCTGGTGAGACAAGTTTTTATAAGCTACTGGGGTTATGTGTGATTTAGGCCAGGGAGCCTAAGTGTTGAGGGCCAGGAGCCTGATTTTTGTACATGTAATTATGCATAGTATTAATACAAAAACATCTCTACGTGTGGACCGACCACGATTAATGAGTGATGGGGGACTAAGCTTCCACAAAGCCTGGGTAAGGGAGAGGGGTCTAAAAGGTTGGAAGAGGGGCTAAGCTTGAGGGCTTAAGTCCTTGGGAATAATAATTAAATATTATTTCAAAGCTGTGAAAATGTATATGTTTTATCCTAAGTTTCTGGAAGGGGAACGTGTGCAAGATGGGAAACATGCAACCCCAGGGAGATAGGTGTCGACCTGGGTGCATGTAGTTAAAACCAAAGAAGTAAGCCATGTTGGGGGTTCGTCTTTCATTCCTCCATCCGCCACCTAAGTCCAGGGGTTCGTCCTCCAGTCTTCTGTGGGTTGTCTGAACCATGTGGCTCTGTGTCTGAGGGCTGCATACCTCACGCAGTTCTGAAACCCAAAACTATGAAACCCAGTGGTAAACCCGTGGACTGAGCTGAGTCTCCTGTGTGTCCTATGAACCCTGAGCCTACTGTAATCATCCATGCTGGGTGTGTTTTAACTACATACTATTGTGGTCATGCAGTAACTTGGCTATGTGTAATTGGCTACTGTCATCCATCCTCTGCTGAGTCTTACTGTTGTTCTCCTTGTGCTGGAACGAAACTGAAGAAACATGTTGTCTGGCCTATGTATACAACACTCTCTCTAGGTGAGAGAGGTGGTTGAGGTTGAAGAAGTAGGTTGTCAAACTTGTGGGTTCTTCTCTCCAGGTGAGAGAGTGTGTGGAAGAAGTGAGTACTCCTGGAAGGAGTCTTGTAGCTGCCACAAAGCTCTGAGACTTCCGGTCCAGTCTATTGCTGAAGCCCAAGGCAAGGGAGGTTTAGCAGTTGAAGGAATGTCTGGGTGACAGTGAAGGTGTATACTCCTAGGGTGGGACAAGCATGTGGGGAACGCGAGTCTATGAGTAGTGGACATAAGTGGATCCTGGGAGAGAATCCTTCTTTTATAACTGTGTGTCTTCCTATTGAGCCTGCCTAGCCTAGGATTCCCCTACTTGGTGGAGCTTAGTCCCAGCTCGGGGGTGACCTACTGCTGAGAGTGATGAGTAGTGTGGTCTAAGGTTGGAAGGTTCATGGAAGGTTTGCACGCAATTGGTTAAATTACTACAGTTTCAAAGATAAGTATCAGTTTCTGCTTAATATTATGTTTTGCATACCTGTAATGCTTATAGGATTATCATGTATTTTGTTGCACATGTGAATTGATGTTAATTACCTTAATTCTGTATGTTAGTAGTAATTAGGGGCTACTCTGTGTTAATTTGTTTATATTAATTTAAATTCATATTATATAAGTGTTATTCTGCAGTAACATTACTTCAGAGTTTAAAAGGATAAGTAGAAGTTGTGTTGGTAGCGTCGCCCAGTCTTGGAGGGCCAGGGAGGTTACAATTTGGTATCAGAGCCAAGGTTTCAATGTTGAGCCTAGATGGCTGGATAAGTGGTCATTAGACCCAAGGTTTCGAGTGGAAATTGTGTTTGGAAGAACCAATTTTTTTTAAAACCTTAGAAGTTCCTGAGTGCCAAGAAGTTGCTTGGCCGTGTTACAAAGCCCAGGAGGTGTAGCAATATTATAAAACTACAGTCAGAGGGGTATTTGGCCACCAAGAGAGAGAACTCAATACTTTAGGTGTTGGAGCCGTAGGATCTCTTCGGAAGAAAAGAAAAACCTTAAGACCATTAGATTTGGAGAAGGTGCAAGAAGGTTATCTTGGAAAACCTTTCGGAATTTCGGCTATCGGGAGAAACGCAACGTGTTGATGCACAAACTCATGATGCCTGAAACTATGAAGCCTCGAGGAAGATATAAACTATAGATCTTAAGAAAAGAGCTTGACCATTGGATCAATCAAATGAGTAAATCACAATTTCGCGATTTCGGCTATCGGGAAAAGAGAGATGTGCTGATGCACAAACTCCCGAAACCCGAAGTCCCAAAAAGAAAAGTGAATGTGGTGGGACCTGATGACATCTCTGAAGGTGACATGGACCCTCCTAAGTGTGGCACGTGCCACCATTTAAATCAATGACAATTGTGTAATATGGTCCCGGAGAGTAAAATAAATCAGAAATTCAGATGTCGGAAGGTTGGGAGGAAACAAGTGTGGGAACTCCCGAGGTCCGAAGTCCCGAAACTCCAAAGTCCCAAAGTCCCAAGGTCCCAAAAACTTTGAGACAAAGAGGCCACAGTGGATTTCATCCATTGGATGTTGTGTAGACGTGGACCATTGATCCAACCGTTTTCGCGAGTTCGATAATCAGAACTCGAGATAGTAGTGTTGACTTTTGAAACCTCCTGAAACACGAAGTCGTGAAGCACCCTAGTGGTCTAGCATTTGGTCACAGCCCATGATCGCATGGGTTGGGGATTGAGGAAGAGAGGGCTATTGCTCGAAAGTTATAGACCTGAGCAAAGCTCTGAAAATTCATGAAAACTGAACATTTTTGATTTGGCTTATGAATTATGTGTGTGGAATTTGTTAAGGAATGACAGCGTGACAAATTTTGGTTGTCTTCACATTATAATTGAAAAAGAGTGGCGAGTGCCAGAACTGATTAGAATTGCCTCAGATTGTAAAGAAATGGAAGAGGCGTGGATTACTTCCAGGCCAGAGAACGAAAGAGAAGGAATGAATATTTCCTTGGGAGTTGAAGGAACAAACTCCATTGGACATGGAAAATAGATGGATAAGGAAGGGCATATGATGAAAATCATTGAAAGATTATAGAAGGATGCCCAGGCTCACCGATATGATAACCAAAATCTCATTAAAGACATGGATAAACAAGGATAATTCAACTTGAAGTTGATGCAGAGCCTGGATAGGAACAAAAAGAGATTGGAAAAGGAGAGTGACTCAAGAAAAACATGGAGTCGCAGGACCCCTGAGAGGAAAATATGATCGAGGAGTGTTAGTAGACATTGTCATCGCTCCCTGAAGCATTCCAGTAAGGAAGCACATAGTAGTTCAAGCCCATGTTCTACCATAAAACATAGGAGGTCTGGAGTGGATGAACTGAAATGAATAAGATTAAGCCTCCCACGTTCGATGGAGAACACCAAAAGGAGGAAGATGTTGAAACATGGTTGCTTGGCATGAGGAAATATTTCCAATTCCAGAATTATTCCTCTCATGTAGAAGGAAGAGTTGTGATGTATCAATTGAAAGGACAAGCACCCATGTGGTGGGATCAACTTGTGTAGGTGCAACACATTAGGGAGAAGGATATTACTTGGAAGGAATTCAAGGGGTATTTCGAGTAGAAATATTTGACTAAAAGATATTATGACATAAATATGAAGGAGTTCTTTGAACTCAAACTGGGTAGCCTAACCATTGATGAATACGAGTGAAGATTTCTGGAATTGTTGAAGTATGTTCCATTCATCAAGGAAGAGACTGTCAATATTCAAAGATATCTAAGTGGATTGCCACCTTCTATCAGTGACAAGATCCAGTACGATGACCCTAAGACTATGGAAGAAATGATAAGGAGGGCGAAATGCTTGTATGAGAAGTAAAGAGAAAAGCCTACTTTTCGGAAGGCTTGGGATGATCAGAAGAAGTTCAAGAAAGAGAAAAGGCAGAAGGAAAAAAGCCTCCCTTTTTCAGAAATAGTCTTCAGGGACAACCATCTTTTAGAGAGCCTAGAAAGGCCAAAGTGGGTGGACAATTACCAAGGCAGACACCTATGGAGTGCTGGGGTTGTAAGGGAAACCATAGGTACAAAGATTGTCCCCACAGAAATGATAAAGATAGAGCAGTCCACAATGTTCAGCAAGCTGAAATAGTGGAGGACATGGGCAGTATGATGCCAAGGATCTACACATCCCTAGACAACAAGCAAGTTGAGTATCAGTCAAACATAATTGAAGTGGAAGGTATGATCAACAACCATACCTTTACTGTTTTAATTGATTTAGGGGCTAGCCATAGTTATATAGATCCTAGAGTGGTGGAAAGTCTTCATTTGTCGAGAAGCAAACATGAAAAGTCTTGGTTAGTGCAGCTAGCCACATGAACCAAGAAAAGAATTACAAAATTGGTTAAGTCCTTTCCAATGGACATGAATGGACTGAAGACGAAGGTTGAACTGAACATTCTGACTTTAGGTTCTTATGATTGTTTAATTGGGATGGACTGGTTATACCAGCACCATGCCATCTTGGATTGTCGTAGTAAGGCATTCACTTGCCTGGATGAAGAAGGAAATCAGAAAATAGTCCAAGGAATTCCTAGAGTTGTTGTTGTCAGATAAATCTTAGCAATGCAACTGAAAAAGTGCTACAGGAAAGGCTATCAATTATTTGTAGCCCATGTGGAGGAATCATCTAAGGATGAGGTCTCAAAGATTGAAGATCATGCGGTACTAAAAGTGATTGAAGATGTATTTCAGGAGGTACCCGGACTACCTCCAAAGAGAGATATTGATTTCTCTGTAAACTTGATGCCTGGAGCAGCTCTAGTATCAAAAGCTCCTTATAGAATGAGTACACTAGAGTTGAAAGAGTTGCAATTGCAGCTTAAAGAGCTTCTGAAGAAGGGGTACATACGACCAAGCGTGTCACCTTGGAGTGCACTGGTCCTGCTCTTGAAGAAGAAAGATGGGACGTTGAGATCGTGTATCGATTTAAGACAACTGAACAAAGTAACTGTTAAGAAAAAATATCCTCTGCTGAGGATTGATGATCTCTTTGATCAGTTGAAGGATGCAAAGATATTTTTGAAGATATACCTTAGGTTAGGATATCACCAGGTGAGAATAAAGGACGAAGACATCAGCAAGACCACCTTTAGAACAAGGTATGGTCATTACGAGTTCACAGTGGTTCCCTTTGGGTTTTCAAATGCACCTGCTGTTTTTATGTGTCTGATGAATGGTGTATTCAGGAGCTATCTAGACAAGTTTGTCATAGTCTTCCTGGATGACATTCTAGTATATTCCAAGTTGGAGGAAGAGCATGAACAACATATGAGGATGGTGTTACAGGTGCTAAGAGAGAACCAGATGTATGCCAATCTAAGAAAATGCTCATTTTATCAGGAGAAGATCCATTACTTTGGGCATATTATTTCGAAAGATGGGATAGCAGTAGATCCTTAAAAGATTGAGGCCATGAGAGAATGGTCAGCACCAAATAATGTGACGGAAGTTAGATCCTTTATGGGCCTAGCCAGTTATTATAGAAGATTTATTGTAGGATTCTCAAGGATAGCTCATCCTATCAATTCCTTGCAAAGGAAGGAGAAGAAGTTTCATAGGACAGAGGATTGTGAGAAAAGTTTTCAGCGATTGAAGCATCTGTTAACTAGTGCTCCAATCCTGAGGATCGCAGATCCGAACAAAGATTTTGTGGTATGCACCGATGCATGCAAAGAAGGATTGGGAGGAGTCCTCAGTCAGAATGGGTTCGTAATTTGTTATGAATCCAGAAATTTGAAAGAGCATGAAAGGAACTACGCCACACATGATTTGGAGTTGGCAGCAATCGTTCACACTCTAAGGAAATGGAGACATTACCTCATGGGAAAACAATTTGAATTGAGAATAGACCATAACGATCTGAAGTACTTGTTTGACCAACCAACCTTGAATGCTAGGTAGAGAAGATGGTTGGAGTTTCTCTGTGAGTATGATTTTGATATAAATCATATCAATGGAAGGAGAATAAAGTGGTTGATGCAATCAACAGGAAAGTACATGAATTACATGCTATAGCCATTATCATGTATCAGACCGATATAAAGAGAAAAGTTTTGGAAGCTGCAAATGCAGATTTGCAGTACAAGGAGCTGGTAGAAAAGCTACAACAAGGTGAGTTGCCACAGAAAGTGGAAAATTATAAATTAGGGACCGATGGAATACTTCTGTACATGAATTTTTTTTATGTACCTAATGTCCAGGACTTGAGATTTATGATTTTGCATGAAATGCACAACGTGCCTTATGCTGCGCACCCTGGATATCAAAAAACTATGGCAACAATGAAGAGCCATTACTACTGGCCATGTATGAAGAAAGAGATTGTAAAATACATCGCCATATGTATGGAGTGTGTTGGCCCTTGGTTATGGAAGGAAGCAAAGAACAAGGAAGAAAAGGTAAAAAGCGAGCTTCACGGGAGACATAGTGACTGTCACTGGGTCGAAGTGAGAAAAAGAACTGAAAAGATGGAGCGAAGTGTGGAAAATCAAGCCGTTGGATAAGGAGATCGAGGATGACAGATCAACAAGGAAGATGGTCTGAGGATGACTTAGGAAGTGGAATAAGCCAACATTAGATGCCTTGGAGCACCGCGAGATGAAGAAGGAAAGATAGGCTGGTGAAGCCCAAAAAGGACGAGTCAAATTGACCTAGGGTTGTAGACACCTAGGGTTTTGGTAATTAGGGTTTTGACACCTAGGTTTCGACCTGAGGCTGTTGGTGAGAGATTGTAATGTATAAATAGAGGTCGAGAGGACCTAGGTCAGGTCGGTAGTGTGGCTGAGCCTTGTTATTGACTATTGTTCAATGGGAGAATATTGTATTATGGGTAAGAGAAGTGTTGAGAGAGAGAGGCTTCTGGTATTGTAAGATATTCAACTGGGTGCGTAGATCAAGTCCTGTAGTTGGGTGCACAGGAAGGGGAGAAGGAGAGAGAGGAGAGAGAGGATTTGCTAGTCAAGAGCGCAGATCAGAACCATAAGCTTTATCTTAATATATCATAAGCACAGTTCTATGGATGTATCCCTAAAGAGAGGGTGAACCACGTACATCTGGTGTTGTGTGTGTGATTGATGCTTTGAGCTCTGTTGTTGTTATATTGTTATCTGCATTATTGTATTAGATCATATCTATAGATGCGAAGGATAGATCTAGCTATTTGAATGGTAGACGCATGTTATATTGCTGTTGTAATAAGAACCACTTGATATTCCCCTGGTTGTATACATCTCTGTCCTGCAACCCCCTCATAGCTACTTTGGTTGAGACTGCATCTACTTTGCAGGTGCTGCCGAAAGGGCCAATAGCTAGGGCTTGTTGGTGCACTCTTGGAGCCAAACCCTGGGTCTGCCCCTATGCCAACAAATGGTTTTGTTGTTAGGACTCAAATATTTTGAAGGGAATGTCAAGGTGGTTCCCATCGAAGACAGAGATTTAGAAGTGGATAGAGGATCAAGAGAAGGACTTTGCTGAAGCCCAGAACAAGAACCCTAAAATAAGCACTAAATATTGGCTACAAAGATACATCTTCACCGACATTCACGAGATCTTCTTTAGAGGAATCCATCAGGAGCTACACGAGTGGCTGGCTAGGTTAGTTGACACACAGTTTGAAATCAGATCTAGACCTCTTGTGGTTTGGACACCAGCATTGATCTAGAAGGTCAAGAGAGTCGACAATACTGTATCCAGAGTAGTAGAACACTGGTTTGATAGTACCATCGGAGGGTATATCACTGAGTTTTCTATTGAAAAAATATACTCATATAGTGAAGCCGAGAGATACTTTTTCAAAGGACCTAGAGGAAAATTTTTGCACTTCCTGAAGCTAAGAATCAAGATGCTCTTGCATGAAAGCCACATCTTGAAGATACAGTAGATTGATCAGACTTGAAAAGGATAATGTTCAAGATCTCAAATAGCGAAAGTGACACAGAAGTAGGACATACACGCAGTGGGAAAGTATTCTGAGGAGTTCACCTTGAGAACTTGTTTAAGCAAAAATACAGAGAAGAGGGTTTCTATAGTGGAGAAGAGGTAGATCTAACCGATAAAGAGCATCTAGAGCCCACCAGAATAGAAGAAGGGGAAGCTAAAGAATTGCGCCAAAGCGAGCTAGAAACCTTAGAAACTGGGTGGACTACTGAAGTAAGTAACGTTAATTCTCCTATTGTCCCAACAATACTTAGCAGTTAGAATATTCAGAAACACCAATCTTCAGAGTACTGTTACTAGTAGCTCAACGTCTACTCAAACAAGAACCCTAGTCAGATCGATGGTAGATGAAATGAGACTCCCTATCTTTAGAGGAGATGGATCTGAAGATCTAGATTAGCATTGATTTCTGTGTGAAGTCGTGTGGAATATTAAAAGTTTCACCGATGAAGCCATCAAGAGAACCTAGTTCAACACTATGCTAAGGGACCATGCACTAAGTTGGTACATGAAAATTGTCCAAGGGTTGGCACAGCCTAAGCCCCTGAATGTGATCAAGAATGCGCTGATTGCAGAGTTTAAGAAACCTAAGTCGGAGTCACAGTGTATTACAGAACTAAAAGAGATTAAACAAAAGGTAGAAGAACCTGTTTGGGAGTTTGACCAGAGATTCAAAACCCTAAGAGGTCGTTTAAATTTTCTGATCCCCGATGAACATAACAAATAATGGTTCATCGTTGTGTTGTTACCACACATAAGAGTCCCTCTGATGTAGCAGAAGATTTCATCTCAGGCAAAAGCTTTGGAGATCGCCATGAAGCTTGAATCAACACCAATGAGAGAATCTAGCTCAGGCATTAGCTAGATCATGAGCTAGCTAACTAGTTTGTCTTTACAGGTCGAGGATATGAAGAAAGATAAGGGAAAAGACAAAAGGGAAGATATCTGGTGTATAAGATGCAGATCTAAAGGCCATGATAAGGAACACTATCCCTTATTTCATGAGTCCTTGGCATCAGGGGCACCAAGCCCCTTAAAGCAAGTTAACCTACCCTGGTGCGATGTATGCAGAAATAAGCATCGCCAAGGTGAGTGCTACTACATGCAGAAGTATGTCCAGACACCCACAAAATTGTATTGTACATTCTGTAAATCAGTGGGGCATGATGATCGGGATTTTAGAACTTATGATCTCATGCATGAAAGGTCGAGAGACATATACATGATTCAAGGTGAAGTACAACAAGAAGGAAACACTATGTAGTACAATTCTTCGGGGAGAGGAAATTTCACTCCTCGCGGTGGCTACAGAGGAGGAGGAGGAGGAGGAGGAGGAGGAGGAGGTATGGGCTGAGGCCGAGGACAAATAATCTATTACAATTGCGCGTAGCTAGGACATTTAGCAAGGGATTGTCAAAATCCCTGCATAACCTGTAGTTACTGTAAATCCTTCAAGCATGTCATAGAGGAATGCCCTGTGTTGCTGGCTAAGCTTCAGGAAAGACAAGGACCTTAGCAGAACCCACAAGTACAACTGATATATGTTGAACCTTGTGGAGAATAACCTAGAGTCATTTTTATCACTCGAGGAGGCGCTGCTACAGGAGAAGACAAAGCATCCCAAGGAAAGACTGAAAACGACCACGGAGTCAGGAAAGCTACAGAAAAGACCCCAATGTTCGATGCTAAGAAAGAAAGACAGATATTCAAGGAGGCAAGAAAAGAGTTCAAAGGAGATCAAGGATATTCATCAAAGAGACAACCATAAATCAAAGAATATGGCATGCCCCAGGCATTTGATCCATCTGCATCGCCAACAAAAGGGAAAGAGGTAAGCAAACTCATGGAATTTTTGTACACTTGTGTTAAGTTGATTCAAGATAAAGGCGCTATACAAGAATTACAAGGTTTAATCAAGCAGTATGAGCCAGGAAAAATAGACCCCTTACTGAATAGGGCAGCGCACCAAATTGGAAAAAGGATAAGGACAAATAAAGAATTACACTTGAATGCTCAGATAGGAGAATATGAGATAGAATATGTGGTCCTCGACTTAGGGTCAAAGGTCAATGTCATGACGAAGAAGACTTGGGAACTGATGGGAAAACCCAAGATGATATATTCCCCTATCAGGCTTCACATGGCTAATCAGCAAGCTTTCATCTCATTTGGACGATTAGAGCATGTCCCAGTGGACATCGATGGAGTAAGAACCTTTGTAGATTTTGAGGTAATTGAAATTTTTGATGATAGTTGCCCTTACCCTGCATTGTTAGGAATTGATTGGGCCTTCGACAATTCCACTGTTGTTGATCTAAAGAAAAGACACATGACATTTGAGAAAGATAGCCTTAGGGTCATTTTACCTTTAGACCTAGATGAGGGTCCACGATATACAAAACCTATCAGAGAAGAGGACCACACATTTGAACTGGAAAACATCTACAGATTAATAGTCAGACAACAGGATTATATCAACCCTATAGCACTGGATGGGAATCTGAGATGGCGAAGTGACAACACATGTTCATCTGACTTAGAAGAAGCACTGGAGAACTGGAAGAACTAGATGTATGAAGTATCTACAAGAAGATGTGTTAGGATAACCAAAGAAGTTCATTGGATTGGCACACTGGTGAGTAATCTACCCACATTTTATGGGCTGAACCCCTTAGAGAACTTTTTATCAGAATTTGAGACAAGTGTACCAACACAGCAGAGGCTGTTGGCAGTGGATGAGGCCATGAAAGCCACACCAACAAGATGGTGGGGGACACATAAAAGAAATATTACAGACTGGACACAATGCCAAACTTTAATGACAACGCGGTTTTCATCACAAGTAGGAAGCTGGGAAGTAAGGTACACAAGTTGAAGCTGCCCAAAGGACCATGTACGAAGCTGCGAAGAGGCCTAGAGTGACATTACTAGAGAACAATGGGTACACAAATTCGTCAATACGCTGGATACTACCCCAATTAACTGGTACCTTCAAGCAGAGTTGTGCCTCGTCACTTCAGAATAAGAAGGTATGATCCATAATTTTATAACCACCTTTTTGTTTGAAAGTGAATTTCCTTTTGTAGATCAAGCACTACATATGGTGAGACAGAAAGTATTTAAGGAGTCATCTGGCCTCCCTTTGGAGCAAGAAGAGGATGAATGGATTGTGCCCCTCCAGAAACTGAAGACCTGCTACAACATTAATGCCAACGAAGATGATGATCCAAGGAAGGTGAATATCTTAGAAACAGAAGGTCAGAGAGATGTGGAAGGACCAGGAGTTGAACTGCGATTCATCAGACAATCGATAAAGATAAAGAAATTCAATATCGAGACAGAGGAGACACCAAAGCTTGCCAATGTGGGAGATTACTGGGACGCTGCTATCACTGACAAAATCATAGAATTATTGCATGAGTATCAGGACTTGTTCCCGACCAATTTCACTAATATGAAGGGAATCAAAGGACCTATGGGAGAATTGATAATACTTTTGAAACCATATGTGAATCCAGTCAAGAAAAGACTGTACAGATTGAACCTGAAATATAAGGAAAAAATGAAGATTGATCTCGACAGATTGTTGGAAGCAGGGATTATTGAACGTGTCAAAGAGTCGGAGTGGATTAGCCCCATGGTAGTGAAAGATAAGAAGATAGGTGAGATCAGGATTTGCGTAGATCTCAGGAAGCTGAATGATGATTGTCTACATGATCCTTTCCTTACACCTTTCACAGACGAAGTGCTGGATAATGTGGGAGGCCAAGAAGTATATTCTTTTACAGATGGGTTTTCAGGATACCATCAGATCCACATAGCCAAGCAGGACCGTCATAAGACTACATTTGTCACAGAGTGGGGATCCTACCAATATACAGTAATGCCATTTGAACTGAAGAATGTCCTAGCCATCTTTTCCAGGGTGGTGGTTGAAGCATTCAAAGAATTTTTGCATAAGTTTTTAGAAGCATACTTTGATGACTGGACTGTTTTTAGTTTGTTGAAAAATCATATTGAATGTCTAAGGCTAATGCTGGATAAATGCAGGCAGTGTCAAATTGCTTTGATTTTGAAGAAGTGAATCTTCCTCTCACCATTTGGATTATTATTAGTTCATATTGTATGCAAGCAAGGATTGTTGGTGGATCCATCCAAAATTGCAATTATAGTTGATTTACCACCACATACATCAGTCAAACAACTGCGCACTGCGCTAGGACATACTGGTTATTACAAATTTTTTATCAAAGGATATGCTCAGATTACTGCGCCAATGGAGAAGTTATTAAAGAAAGACTGTCAGTTTGATTGGACAGACGAATTCCATCAGAGATTTGACACACTGAAACAAAAGATGGTCACTATGCCCATTCTAGTCTTTCCCAACTAGAGCAAGGAATTTCATGTGGATGTTGATGCATCTTATATTGCATTAGGAGCAGTACTAGCACAACCTGGAGAATGGGACATTGATAATCCATTATCATTTTCCAGCAGAAAGCTATCCACAACTGAAATCAATTACACTACTACATAGAGAGAGGGACTAGCCATGGTGTATGCATTGCAGAAATTCCACCACTACTTGTTGGGAGGACACTTTAAAATGTTTATTGATCACTCCGCGTTGAAGTACTTAGTCAAAAATCCATTTTTGGGGGGAAGAATATGCTGATGGCTTCTCCTGTTTCAAGAATGTGATTTTGAGATCATAGTTAAGCCAGGAAGAATGAATAAGGGTCCAGACCACTTGTTGAGGTTGGAGCATGGTGAAGAACCTACTAGTCTGGAGGATACACTATCGGATGCACAACTGCTCACCATTAGAAATATTGATGACCACTTCACAAGCATAGTCCAGTTCCTATCAACAGGAATGGCTCCAGGCGAGTACATGATTCCTCAGAAGAAAAAACTAGTGGTGTGTGCTACAGATTTTTCACTGATAGCTGGTCAGCTATATAAAATGGGACCTAATGAGATACTAAGAAGATGTGTGATGGAGATAAAACGCCCTATGATCCTCGAAGAAGCTCATGAAGGCATTGTAGGAGGACATTACGCAGGAAAAGTAGCTACACAGAAGATTCTGTGAGCTGGTCTTTGGTGGCCTACGCTACATAGAGATGCTAAAGAATATACCAAATCATGCGATGTATGCCAGTGAGTTGGAAAACCATCCTGAAGAGATGAGATGCCATTAGCACCACAGATGACCCTACAAGCATTTGAAAAATGGGCCATTGACTTCATGGGACCTATAAACCCACCAGAAAACCACACAGGAGCAAGGCATATTATCACTGTGACAAAATACCTGACTAGATGGGCCTAAGAAAGAGCAGTCAAGGACTGTAGTGCAGCTACAACTACATGTTTTATATTTGATGAAATAATAACCAGGTTTATATTCCCTAAGGTCCTTATGAGTGATCAAGGTACACACTTCATCAATAATATAGTTGAAGCCCTAACTGAAGAATTTGCAGTCCACCATCAGAAAAGTACACCTTACCATCCACAAGAAAACAGAACGGTTGAAGCATTCAATAAAATCTTGGAGAAAACACTGACAAAGATTTGCAGTGTGAACAGGGATGGCTGGGATTTAAGAGTACCAGAAGTACTCTTGGCTTATAGAACCACTTGCAAGAAATTAACAATGCAGACCCCTTTCAAGTTGGTTTATGGTGTTGAAGTTGTTGTCCCAATGGAGTACTTGGTACCAAGCTTACGAATTGCTACATTTACAGACATGGATGATACTGGCACTATTCATGAGAGGCTAGCACAGTTGGTCGAACTAGAAGAATACAGATTCATTGCAGGCTTCCATCAACAAATTAAGAAGGAACAAGAAAAGGACTATCATGATAGACACATCAAGAAGAAGATATTCAGGCAAGGTGATTTAGTACTGGTATATGATAGTAAGTTTATCAAACACCTTGGGAAGTTCAGAATGCATTGGCTCAGACCATATGAGATTTCCTATATTACAAAAGGAGGAGCTACACAGTTGAAGACATTAAAATGAGACTGAAAGGATTGGTGAATGGGAGTCAGTTGAAGTTGTACTATGACAACCAGCTGCCTCGCAGCTCTCAATAGAATCATGAAGAAAAGGGTCTAGGTACCAGGTGCAGTTGAAACTAGGTGCCAGATAGAAAATACAGTCTGTACAAGGATGGAAAGGAGGCATAAAGCAGAAAGTAAGGGCTGCACTGTGCAGTCGAAAGTCGAAGTAAAACAAGAGGATCAAATCTCAAGTGCCTCAGGATGAGTCACAAGTGAGTGTTGGGGGATTGTTGGCCCTTGGTTATGGAAGGAAGCAAAGAACAAGGAAGAAAAAGTAAAATGCGAGCTTCAAAGGAGACAGAGTGAATGTCACTGGGTTGAAGTGAGCAAAAGAACAGAAAAGATGGAGCGAAGTGCGAAAAAGCAAGCCGTTGGATGAGGAGATCGAGGATAACAGATCAGGAAGGAAGATGGACCGAGGATGACTCAAGAAGTGGAATAAGCCAACATTAGATGCCTTGGAGCACCACAAGATGAAGAAGGAAAGACAGGCTAGCGAAGCTCGGAAGAATGGGTCAAGTTGACCTAGGGTTGTAGACACCTAGCGTTTTGGTAATTAGGGTTTTGACACCTAGGTTTTGACCTGAGGCTGTCGGTGAGGGATTGTAATGTATAAGTAGAGGTCGAGAGGACCTAGGTCGGGTCGGTAGTGTGGCTGAGACTTGTTATTGACTATTGTTCAATGGGATAATATTGTATTATGGGTAAGAGAAGTGCTGAGAGAGAGAGCCTTCTGGCATTGTAAGATCTTTAGTTGGGTGCGAAGATCAAGTCCTGCAGCTGGGTGCACAGGAAGGGGAGAAGGAGAGAGAGGATCTATTGGCCAAGAGCATAGATCAACACTGTAAGCTTTATCTTAATATATCATAAGCACATTTTTGTGGACGTAGCCCTAGAGAGAGGGTGAACCATGTACATTTGGTGTTGTGTGTGTGATTGATGCTTTGAGCTCTGTTGTTGTTATATTTTTATTTGCATTATTGTATTAGATCATATCTATAGCTGCGAAGGATAGATCTAGGTAGTTGAATGGTAGATGCATGTTATGTTGTTGTTGTAATAAGAACCACTTGATATTCCCCTAGTTGTAGACATCTCTGTCCTGCAACCCCCTCATAGCTGCTTCAGGTGAGACTGCATCTTCTTCGCAGGTGCTGCCGAAAGGGCTAGTAGCTAGGGATTGTTGGTGCATTCTTGGAGATGAACCCTAGGTCCGCCCTTGTGCCAACAGAGTGCTAGAAGGTTAAAGCAGAGCATAGGCACTCGATAGGGTTGATGCAACCTTTAAACATTCCTGAGTGGAAGTGGGAAGTAGTGACTATGGATTTCATCACTGGATTGCCCAGAATTGGCAAGCATCATGATTCCATCTTGGTGGTGGTGGAAAATCTTATGAAAGATGAGCATTTCATTCCATTAAAGACCACTCACAAGGCATCAGATGTTGACAACATCTTTATGAAGGAAGTGTCGCGATTGCATGGAATCCCCAAGACAATTGTGTCTGACAGAGACCCGAAATTCACCTCAAATTTCTGGAAAGGGTTATTCAAGGGATTCAAAACAAATCTAAATTTTAGTATAGCCTATCATCCTGAGTCAGATGGGCAGAAAGAGCGAGTGAATTGAGTGATAGAAGACATACTAAGAATGTATGTGATGGATAAACCATCGAAATGGGAAGGCTACCTACATTTGGTAGAATTCACCTACAACAATGGGTATCAAGCGTCATTGAAAATGATCCCATTTGAAGCACTTTATGAAAGAAAGTGAAACACTCTAGTAAGCTGGGATAACCCAGCTGATAGAGCGCTAGTTGGGCTNGCTAGAATTGCTCAAGGAAATGGAAGATCAAATGCTAAAAATTAAGCAGAATTTGAAAGCTGCCCAAGACAGGCAGACAAGTTATGCTGATAGGAACATAACCCATAGAGAGTTTAAAGTGGGTGATCATGTTTTTCTAAAAGTAAAATCCAATAGAAGTTCCATTTGAGAAACTGTGCCAAGTTGGAAGCCAGATTTTGTGGGCCATTTGAAATCCTAGAAAGGATTGGGCCAGTTGCATATATTCTTGCATTACCTGCATCCATGATTGTACATAATGTGTTTCATGTTTCATTTCTTAATAAATATATACCTGATGCTAATCATGTAATCGATTGGAATGTGATTCAGGTGTAACAAGAAGGTGTCCTTCAAGTGCATCCTGTCTGCATATTGGACTGGAAAAACAAACATCTCCGGAATTGATCCATAGGAATTGTAAAGGTCCAATGGACCTAGTACGGTTTTGAGGATGCAACATGGGACCATGAAGATGCTATGCGGGCAGAATACCCTCATCTTTTTGAAGATTTTGGAAATCTTTCGAATACCGTGTGAAAGTTGCACTGAGGACAGTGCAAAAATAAGGGGAGGGGATTGTAATACCCCAAGGACATGCCCCAATTGTATTATAAATTGTAATTTTTTTTTATAGGCTGGTGAGCCAAGTTTATATAAGCTAGTGGGCTTATGTGTTATTTAGGCCAGGGAGCCTAAGTG
>SNQJ01S0102636.1:2557-13324 GCA_010110895.2 Picea sitchensis
ATAGTTTCAAATGTTATATGTTTAGTATTTAATACAAACATCAAATTGAATAAACATTTGTGATAATTGAGCACACAATGACCACTAAAAGGATAAAACAACTGAAATTATATTTTCTTGGAAAATAACGAACTGATTTGAAAATTTGCAGTTGTCTTTTTTTTAGCTCGTCTCATAGAGTTTTCATGTTCCATACCATTAACCAAAGTCAAAGTACATAAAATATTTGAAACATGGTGGAAATTAATATGATCTCGTTGTTGTTTGTTTTACATATCTTGTGCATAAGAAACAACAAGGAAAAATGATTAGCAGAAAACAATGTTGACTCGACCAAAGATATTAATTTAATCCTCAGGTAATTGCGTCGTTAGTGTGTAATCAAGGTATGGTACCTTTCAAATATGGGACTTGGGTGTTGTTTAAGGGCTTCTCAAGTGTGGTACACGTTGGCTAAGCACATGTTTTCATCTCTCTGGAGCTCAACGCCTAAATTCATCGATTTTAACCTTTTCTAACAACTTCAACTTCACCATCTCTAACTGCTTTAACAACTTCAACATAGACCAATCACCAACCTAAACTGAGTTCAATTGGTAATTTACATATATAGGTACNTCTGGAGCTCAACGCCTAAATTCATCGATTTTAACCTTTTCTAACAACTTCAACTTCACCATCTCTAACTGCTTTAACAACTTCAACATAGACCAATCACCAAC
Source organism: Picea sitchensis (assembly GCA_010110895.2). Classification (NCBI taxonomy): domain Eukaryota; kingdom Viridiplantae; phylum Streptophyta; class Pinopsida; order Pinales; family Pinaceae; genus Picea; species Picea sitchensis. The sequence continues at coordinate 3,280 of SNQJ01S0102636.1, forward strand.
CTAAACTGAGTTCAATTGGTAATTTACATATATAGGTACTTATGTCATCCATTCTTATATTGTCCCTTCCCCTTATATTTGTATGAATACATGATTTTTTTGATCTTTTGTGGAGTTTCAAGTTGAAATCGAAACAATGCAGCTTGCTAGGTGTTCTAGTGTTCTAGTGAATCTATATTCAATGGAAGCGTTTAATCAACATGCATATGCATATACCCATTTGCAACTAGGTTGGTTCGGATAGTCATATGACTAACCTTGTCGGCTACTATGGCTTGGGAGTAGCTACACAATCACATTTTCATTGTATGTCTTCTTACCTTCAATATTCTCCATTCTCCATTTAACATGTACGTTAATTTTCGCTATAAAAAGGTATTATAGCTAAAATTCAACGTTCTCTTTCCCCCGCTTTGGGGGTATGCTAGTTTTATCTTGGTATGAGAGTTGGTTTGGGTTGAACTCTTTGAGGGAGGGCCTAGGAATATGAAAGAGATGTGAGAGTAGTTAATTTGTTGTGAGTGATTGCTAGTGAGTGTGTGTGAGTGATATTTTCTTGTGTTTGTACATGTGTGAGTGTGTGTGAGTGATAGTTTCTTTTGTTTTTACATGTGTTGTAAGGGATCCACCATTGGATAGAGGGTCGTGTGCTGCTAAAACTCAAGAAATATTGATTTATTTTGTATACCTAGATGAACATCAGCTGCAAAGAATATTTTCGGCTTAGTTTTGAAATTTCTCTAGGCATGGGGAGAAACCAAGGATGCACTACGTTCAACAACAATGGAAAGGATTTCAACAAGCTTATATTCCTTCTGGAATTTATTATTGCAGAAGAAACGACAAAGTTAAAAACTGTAATTTGTATTGATCTTGGAACTACATACTCATGTGTTGGTGTTTAAAAAATGGTCATGTTGAAATCAGAGCCAACGACGAAGAAAATATGATGACAAGGAGGAAAAAATCAAAGTCATACGAAGAACAGGGAATCCTATTTCTAGCATTACATGATTTCATCATATAGATTTACCAAGGTTGGATCGGGGGTATCTTGAAAGAATCAAAGGCACAATGGAAGCATTTTCATCTTCTGAAGGGGAAGCTACATTAGTTTCATCTTACTAGAGCTTTTTAATTAGTGGAATTTTTTTGAATTAGTGAAAGTATGTATTAGTATGATGATGAATCTCTAAAATCAAAAGATCAAAGAGGTTATAGTGATATTGATGAATGTAAGATTGAATCAGATATATTCTGTACAACGGATGGTTACCTATGTATCTAAGTAAATGGAAGTATGTCCATAGGATGGTGATTTGTTAGTCTTTGCAGTTAAACAATGAATTGATTACTTAGTCTGAAGCAATTGTATTTCTAAAAGGGATCAAGTGCAAGTAAAAGCACATTAATTTGGTTTGAGAGTTATGGATCTAGGGAAAAATCCCTCATTAGTTGTTGAGACATGAGAATGGTCTGCTAGTGAGGTTACACAATAGGTGTGTGAGTGTCCAGTAATTGAGTGATTGAGTTCGAGAATTAGAGAGTGGAACTTGGGATATACACCCTTACGAGGGTTAAGAGACAACTTGATGGAGTTAGTAGCGTGGAAGATTTCAAAATGGTTAAGGAATGTTGATGAAAACAAAGATCAAGACAAGTACTCATTAAGGGAGGGTGCTGGAATAATTAACTCCTACTTGTCTTATGCACTTAATATGAGATATTCATCATCATACTATTAAGATTATGGTTTGCTAATTGTAATGTAGAGATTATCTCTACGTGAGTGATTTAGGAGTTTGTTAGATCTAAGAGAGATCTTAGATCCTATTTAGTTTTGTGCTTAAGAGACTATCTAAACAAATGGATTGTATGGATAAGATAGTCAATCTATTTTAAGGCCAAAGTTGATGTATTTATATGCGTGTAATGATTCATTGAATTAATAAAATATTGAGAAAAGTTTTAGTGTGTGCAATATGTCTACTCTCCCTCATTTTATCTAGTGTAAATGGAAGATGCTCAGTTATCGTCCAAATAGGGGTCCTATCTTGATTGTTCAATACCTTGTGTTAGCGCTCAAAATATTTCCTTTAAATTCTTAAGCGTCTTTATCAATTTGTGCTTGAATTGCCAAATTCCTAATGTCTTTGGTCAATATCATAACTTCTAATTCCTTCATTGAGTCTTGACAAGATCCCATTGATCAATTTTTCCCAAGATTCTTGTGACTTTGTCTTCTTATGTGCTTTCCTATCATGACAAAATCATTACTAAGGCTACTTATTGTCATACCTTTTTCATCAGATCCTAAGATTTTTATGTTTTTAATAAAAAATAATAAAGTCTTTTATAAAAGGGTAAAATATTTTTATAGAAAAAGGTGGTGTGTGATTAAGTCAAGTTAGATCCTAAGATTTTTATGTTTTTAATAAAAAATAATAAAATCTTTTATAAAAGGGTAAAATATTTTTATAGAAAAAGGTGGTGTGTGGTTAAGTCAAGCTTATCGACCAATTTAGCACATATACCAAAGTCTACCAAATCCATAAAGGTGGTGTGTGTGATTAAGTGTTCCAAGTCAAGCTTATCGACCAATTTAGCGCATATAACAAAGTCTACCAATCCATATAATATACCAAAGTCTACCAAATCCAGAAAGGTGGTGTGTGTGATTAAGTGTTCCAAGTCAAGCTTATCGACCAATTTAGCGCATATAACAAAGTCTACCAAATCCAGAAAGGTGGTGTGTGTGATTGACCAATTTAGCGCATATAACAAAGTCTACCAATCCATATAATATACCAAAGTCTACCAAATCCAGAAAGGTGGTGTGTGTGATTAAGTGTTCCAAGTCAAGCTTATCGACCAATTTAGCGCATATAACAAAGTCTACCAATCCATATACTGAACTACACTATACATCAAACCAACACATAATGAACTACACTATACATGAAACCAACACATAAGTCACCAAAGCCAAGGGCAAGCACCAAGCCCGATGCTTTCCACATGTCTCATCAAACAAATTTAGGGAGCACTGGTGTATATTCCTGATGCATGTGGGATTTTGTTCATGAGTAAAATAAAAAAAATAAAACACAGTTAAAAAACAAACCCGTTATCTATTCATATGGTGCGACAAATCATTGATTTCGATGAGCAGGTGTTAAGCTTCAGGATCCTAGCTCGAGGCTAGGTGTGAAGGGATCATTAAAATTGTGCATGATTTTAGGATCATCATTTTTGCAGCACAGGACCTGAACGGAGTAAAAATGGAATTGATAGATGCAGATTTTCCTCTTCTGAAAGGTATTGTTGCTACCATGGATCCTGTTCAAGCATGCAGTAGGTGTAAACATAGCTATTATGGTTGGTGGATTCACATGAAGGAAAAAAATAGGGAGGCGATTTCATTGCCATTTGTATCGACAACGCCATTGTATTATGTGAATGCAACCCCCACATGAGCAATGCTTATACCACAATTGCAGCCGATGTCATGGCCTGCTTCCAAATATTACTGACACTTACGAAATGGAGCGCAGACCAATAGTAGAGATCAATACAACTTTGAGTTTGAAAAATTTTCAATGCAACAATATATGTTCCCTCTACATTGGGGCTTAACCCAAATATTGCAAATTCAGGATAGTGCATCAGTTAATAAACAGTGGCATTGGTTCTATTCTTCCAAGTGGGTTGCAAACAAGTTGCATCTCAACAAGGAAAATTGCTCAACTCTAGACCTTTTTTTCTGGGGATGTGATCGAGTTTCTTCTGATAGCTACGCCCAGTAAAACATGCTACATTTGGGCTGATGCTGAACTTAAAATTGCAAAAGTTTATAAAGTGCATATGAAGGTTTGTATTATTTGGCCAAGAGGCATTTCTGCCATTCCTCTTTCAAAGGAATCCATGCAAGCATGGTATGAAAATAAAGGGTTAGTGAAATATCATATGAAATATATACTCAAGGGAGAGTATGTGTTTGGAGGGGCTTGGTACAGAACTTAAGGTTCACAGGAGGAAAAAAAGATGATTATAAACATACCAATTTCTATGATCCTATTACAGAATCCTTTGAAGTTGAACTCGAGAGGGTTCAGAAGGTGTATGAGCAGGAAAGGAAAAGGATGATTGAGGAGGAGAAGAGATCTCACGAGCTTGCTCGAAAATCAATGGATGACTATAACAATGGACAGAGACATAGATCTAAGTGCAAGGAAAGAGCCTTTCCCATATCTATTAGACTTAAAACTAATGCACATGGTTTTTTCTTCTATCCTTTGATTCATCGTTATCAAAGTTTTGAAGCTTGTTAAGCTCCAAGATTGAATGACTCTTGGAATATATGTGTCAATAGTTCCAAGCACAAAATTAGCAGGCAGTTCCAGATTCTAAGGGATTTTAACTCCAGTTGTTCTCAGCATTCAAGACATTTGGCAACCTATTTCAAATTGGATCCAATAACCTTCAATATTTCAGACAAATTGTAATATTTTCCAGATTACTTGTAACCTTGTTCTATTTTTAGTAAGTAGATTGAATTTAACAGGGAGAGTCTATTAGATGAGATATAGATATATATTTCAGAAATTGTAATTAAAAAGGGGAGGGAGCAGTCTCTAGGACTGTGGTTCGACCTTTGTGAATTATAGGAAAACTATGTACTAAGATTTGTGTTGAGTATATATCTGAATGCATAATTTCCTCTCTGATATTTTTGATCAAATTTCCATTACCTTCCATTTATTTTTTGTATATGTGGATGAATTGCAAAGTTCATAGTGTCTATAGTTCATTTGATGACTAAGAGATGCCATTATTTTATTGCATTAGTGGATTTAGATCCCACATATAATTTACTGTTGTAATTGACCATTTGTATATGCTTTTAGTGTATCTAAGTCTGTTGATACAATAGTGTTCCCTATTCCATATCAGTTTTAATTCATCTGATCTTTTCAGAAAGGACTTTGTTTATTGATGAGATTTATGTGGTGGGGAGTGTTTTCAGTCATTTTCAGAGAGACCGCAATATTTTCAATGAAAAATGAAACATTCAAAGTCACATGGAGCATCCAACTTAGATGAATTATGCATAAGCTTATAAGTCTGAAAATGAATATTTGAAACAAGATAGATACAAAGCATATTGAAATGATTTCTGCATCAACAATTTCTCATCCAAACAAAGAAGAATACATTTAATGATAACAAATAAAGAAGAACATACACTAGGAACACTGACTAAAATAGCTGAACACATGAATCTATGAGAAAATACTTCAAATGCTTGTCTGCAAATCTTTCATTAATATTAAGGAAATATTACAATATGGACAATCTTTCTTACTCAACTCTCAAACCCTTTTCTTCTTATTTCCTTCACAATATATAGAATTAAATTTCAATCTAACTCAATCAGGTCGAAATAGTTAGGGTTTCACATTCAAGGAATTACAAACTAACTCTTATTTTTTAGGGTTTGGTTTTTAACTAATTAAATTAGCAAAAATCTGTAAAAATAGGTTGTAAAGATCCTTTTGAATCTCCCAAACCATGACACCTGTGCAAAATGTGAGAGATTTTTTTTTGTATGAGCTAGTGATTGAGAAAAACCTTTTTCAGTTTGTTCATATCAATCACCATTTGCTCGGAATCGACGCTTGAAGTTGACTGCAAAAATAGTCAGCGACAGGAAATTTCGCAGCAACCAGGAGATTTCACAACGAATGATAATTTTTCCTTTTCTCCTAAATTGAGAACTGGGATGGGATGATTTTTTGTCATCAAATTAATGACACTATGATGCCTCTCCGAAAAAACTATGGGAAAAACCTAATTGGTCTTTTTAAAGTTATGATGAAAATATCATTTTACATCAACTAGGAAATTTGCTGCGAAATCTCTGTTTCAACAGTTTCCTTTGTGAACTCTCTCTCTGTGTCAATATGTGATAGTGTATTTGCCATTGTTGTGGATAGAAGGCCATAGGTAATGCCGAGGATATCAAAATAATAAAAAAAATGACCAGGATTTCTCCATATGCCTCATCGCCTCATTGATATTACATTGACAGAAATATGATCGAACCTTGACACATGATCTTTTTAGAGACTAGGACATGACTACAAGACTCAATTAGAAAAAAAACCAATTGTTTTGACTTTGTAAATTAATACTCCCTAACAATCCCCATTGTGTCAAGTTCCCATGGGAGATGGGGGATATGTTTCTGAATTAGAACCTTGGTGAGTTGCTTGCCTTGATGGAAAAGCTATGCTACTCAACTTGTTGAAGGCTATCACGAACATGTTGCTGGAGGGGTTGGATCTGTTCAACCAATATAGTTTCATGATCTACCTGAGCGTGGGACGAATCTTTCGGTGAAGATGCATCACGAAGAGTATGATGTGTTATATTATAACCTTACTTCACTTGGCCGTGTGGAGCCACCCTTGTAGGTGAAGCAATAATGTTTGTGTGATCCTCTACAATATTCTCAATCTGCTTCTGCTTGACATAAAGGTATTGGGATGAGGATGTACTGGTTGCAGTTTCCTTGAGTTCACCTTCTGATCGGATTCTGGAGAGGCTAAAATTTGTAGTATGAGAGATTACTTTGCATCACTGTTTTGTCGATACAATAGTCAAAACTACCTATGGTATCCTGTAGGGATGACCCCCCAGAGTAACAATGACACTACGGGGTTGAGAGTCATAAAAATCATCACGCCTCCACATATATGGTTGGCCTAATAGAACATTACAGACTTACAGTGGGGAAACATCACACGGTACCTCATTCTTGAAGGGATTGATGTTGTATGACAAGTGACACTATTGGCTGACACAAATATCTCGTCCTTGGAAGAACCATCTGATGTTGTATGGTTGGGGGTGTGGTATTGTCATAAAATCCAACTACTTGATGAGCTATGATAAGATGAGGTTTTTCTGGCTTTCATTATCAACAATGAAACGCAACGGGGTCGCCCTCACCCACATCTGTGAATCGAGGAGGTGCTCTCCCTCCTCAATATACTCTAGTTATTTTGGTTGGATTATTGCGGTCACGACATTAGCAATGGGTTCTGCATCAATTATCTATCTGCTTTTATTAGTTTCTGAATTAGAGTCGGATTCGGGGCTCAACTCTGTTTCTTTGATATCGGCCACCAATGACTGTTTTGAGCGACATTCATCGGTGTTGTGCCAAGGGATTTTGTGGAAGTCACACCACTTCCCAGTTCCCTTCTTCATCTTTCTGTTACCCTTCTTTTCTTGTGGATTAGACTATTTGTATTGACGGTTATGTGAGTTAGGGTTTCCTTTACCATACTTTAGTTGCTGCAAATTTTCAAGCCCAAATTCCCTCTTGTTCTGCTCCTTAAATTTATGCTCGATTTTGACAGCAGATCTATAAGTGTCTCCCAGTGATGAAATTTCCATAAAATCCATTTCATATTGGATGTATATGTGTAGAGCCCTATGGTATTTCAGAACCAAATTCTTCTTAGAGTCTTTGATACCCATGTTGGTGCGTAAGGTATGGAAGGTATTTGTGAAGTATGGCACTGTTTGGTACCACTTTTGATGCAGTGTGGTCCATCTCATGTATTTGTCATCATAGTTTCCCATAGGGTAATATTTCTCCTTGACCACATCCATAAAATAATCCCAAGTGGGCTTGGCCCCAAATGTTCCAGACTCCTTGATGTAACTTTTCTCCCATTAATTTTCTCACCAATTATATACACATGGTAGAGCCTTAAGGAGCGCAAAGGTGATATTGTCTCTATCGAAAACATTATGAACAGAGAAATAACCTTCTAGAAAATTTAACCATTTTTCCAAAGAATACACATCAATTTGACCATAAAAAACAAGAATACCAAAATTAACTTGTACCTTAAATGGAGTAGCGTCTCCAAAGAGATTGCTTGATGAAGACACGCATAATATTGTCATATATATATGAAGGATTTGGGGAAAATTCTCCAACATATTGTTCCTCTATTGCGAGAGGGATTCCGCAACAACAACTTGATGGGATATTCTTCTCCCACATCTCTCTTTTCTTTCACTATGGGAGGCCTCTTTGGCTGACAAGAGAGGTTTTCCTCAAGGGAAACTAGCTCGAGACCCAACTCTTTGTACCCTGACCTCGTCAGGGACATGCACTAAGAAACGCCTACGAGCAACCTACTATGATACCACTGATATGGATTATTTTTTAGAATGAAATGAAAGTAAATATATAACAAGGAAAATACAGATATATAAATATCCAATAATATAATAGAGATATACCAGATATATAACAAAAATCATAAATATACAGTAATACACAATTTCTATTAATGAGTGAAATGTACAAAACTGTAAAAACATGGAGTGAATGAACTTGCTAGAATGGTGGAAGCTTATCCCTAAGAAGATATGTGACGGATACGCTTATTCAAAAGAATATGATGATGTTTACAATGAGGCTCTATAGGCATTTTTAACATAAAAAAACTAAAACCCTAACCCCAGAAGATGAAACTACAAAAGGTTTGTGGGCCCCAATTGGGGTAGCTGGTATGTCAACTTACCAAGGGCGTAACATTTTCATACGATATCCATTTGGGGAGTTCGATACCTCGTCGAAAATTTCTGTCCAAGAAGTACAACTTCAGTCAGGATCAACGTATGCTGATAGACACTTGTGGCCCCCCAAAAGTCCAAAAACAAATCGTTTAGGGCCTTAAAACGACCCTGGAAGTTTGGGACTCAAAAAACTGTAAAAAACTGCCAAAATGGAAAACTCTATTTTGAGCCAGTGCAATAGGTGGGTGGCCACCGATATCCATCTAGATTAACTGACTATGGTCATCTGATTAAGGCAAAGAAACATAATATTGACACTGACGAAGCACCCAAAATGGCTATCATTGGGGATTATTAGGACAAGGAAATTGTCACTCAGGTCAGCGACCTACTCAAATAAATGAGGAATTGTTTCCCCACAAATTCTCAGAAATGAAAGGAATCAAAGGATTTATGGGGGCTATGAAAATTCAGATCAAACCATATGCCAAGTCTGTCAAAATGATTCCTTATTGATTAAATCCAAAATATAAAGAAAATGTGTGCAAGGAATTGGATGAAATGTTGGATGTTAAAATCATTGTCCCTATGGAAGAGTTGGATTGGAATAATCCCATGGTGGTGCAACCAAAGAAAAAAATATTATATTAGAATCTGTGTATATTTGAGAATCCTTAATGCAGCTTGTTTTCATTATCCTTTCTCTACCCCTTTCACCGGTGAGGTTCTGGAGAATGTTGGAGGATGATAAGCCTACTCTTTTATAGATGAATTTTAGGGGTATAATTAGGTTCGAATCTAGAGGAGGATCAAGTAAAAAACAACTTTGTGATAGATTAAGGTTCCTTTTCTTATACTTTGATGTCATTTGGACTAAACAATGCACCTGCAATTTTTTTCTATATAGTGGTCACATCCTTCAAAGAATTTATCCACAAGTTCCTTAATGTTTATTTGGATGACTGGATAGTGTTCAATTTGCTAAGGAGAACATACAAGCCCTTCGATTGATGTTGTATCATTGTCATCAACTCTATATCTCTTTGAATTTGAATAAGTGCATATTTTATATGCCTTTTGGAACACTACCAGGGCATGTAGTTTGCAAAGATGGATTGTTAGTCGACCAAGATAATATTTCTGCCATTCTAGATATGGTGGCCCCCAGTTCAGTTCACAACTTAGATTCCACATTAGTTCATACTAGATATTTGTTTGGATCCGATCCTAACCCCTCTCCATGGGTTATTATTTAGTAGGATATGTTTTCTATGTAATAAATGTTGACATTAGTTAATAAGGCCTAATAAATAAATGAGAATAATTCAATGTAAGAAGACCTAATAGAAGCTTTCCTTCTAGAAATATCTTCCTCTAGAAGTTTCCTTAGAGGGTAGAATTAGTATAAATAAGTGTAGGAGGCATGGTTTAAGTTTGTGAT
>SNQJ01S0102636.1:19884-30570 GCA_010110895.2 Picea sitchensis
TAAATGACAACAATGGGTAATGAATACATGTTGAATGCTAATTGATGAGTTTTTGTGCAAGAGGGAAGTTTTGGGAAAAAGAGCCCCACACTCATTCACCCCCCCGTTTAAGTGTGGTAGGTGTGTCCAACATGACATGTGTCAATCTAGGATTATTCCACATCATACACCTACCCAGTCACCATGACATGTCACCACTTGCCAAGTCACCCTGCCACATCATTTGTATGGTCATACAGACTGTACGATCAGCTATCAAGTGGCTTGTACGGACTGTACAGTCAACAATTTTGCATGTTTGGAAAAACAAACAAACTGCAATATCTCCCTCATATGAACTCTATTTGATCCCATTCAAGCTGCATTGGGATCTTGAGGACGAGATATACCAAATGAATCCATTTTCGAGCAATTTTGAACACTTTGATTTTTGATCATTTTTTTATCCCCTGGATCACTTCTCCCCATTGGGAAGCTTTTGGACCTCCAAATGACTACTTTCAGTCAATCTGAAGATGAGGGTATAGTTCCCTCAACTTTTCCACCTCAATCCATTTATATTTTCTTGGATTTTTTCCTTCTAAACTAACACGAAGGTACTCCACACTCCCTCGTTTTGAAGTTCTTATCTTTCTGTCAATGATTGTATCCTCATGCAATTATGAAATATATTCTGGAGAGAATTCATCTATGGAAGGAATATGAACATGCTCTCCTTGATCATCAATCAAAGGAGTCTCATACAATCTCAAATTATCAACATTAACAACTGCATACATTTGCATATAAGGAGAAAAATCCAAACAGAAGGCATTGTTACTAATCTTTTCAAGAATTTGAAAATGTCCATATCTAATTGGTTTCATCTTTTTACCTTATCCTTTAAGCCTCTCTTTGCTAATGTAAATCCAAAATTCATATCCAAATTGGAAGCTATGATCAACATGATTGTTGGCACAGGGGCATGCCCAGGGTTCATCTCCAAGAGTGCACCAACAAGCCCTAACTACTGGCCCTTTTGGCTACACTTGCGAAGCAAATACAGTCTCACCCGAAGCAGCTATGGGGGGGTTGTAGGAAAAAAGTGTCTACAACCAAGGGGAATATCAAGTGGATCCAATACCAGAACAATACACCATTCATATATCACTTATCAGCTTAGATCTATTCTTCACATCTACTTATCAGATCTAACGAAGTAGTGCAATCACAATATATGAATGATAGAGATAGAATACCATTTACACACAACAAAAAATATACGTGGTTCTCCCTCTCTCTAGGGCTACATCCACATAACCATGCTATAATATATTAAGGTAAATCATATAGTTCTTATCTGTGCTCTTAGCTAGCAGATTTTCTTTCTTCTCCTTTCTTTCTCTCCCCTCCCTGTGCACCCAGCAGGAAGGTTGATCTTCGCACCCAACTGAAGATATTACAATACCAGAAAGCTCTTGTACTCATCACTTCTTTCACACTACTGCTCACTTGATCACACAACAACAAAGAAAACAACAATAATCATAACACAAACAACAACAACACCCTAGGTACCAAAACCCTAGATACCAAAACCCTAGGTGTCTAAACCCTAGGTCAACTTGACCCACGTTTTCAGGGCTTCGCCAACCTGTCTTTCCTTCCTTCTCATGTGGTGATCCAAAGTATCTAACGGTGGATTTTTTCACTTGTTGAGTTGTGCATGATCCTTCTTCCTTGCTTATCCATCATCCTTGATCTCCTTGTCCAACGACTTTCTTTCTTAGGCTTCGCTCCATATTTTCTTCTCTTTTGCTCACTTCGACCCAAAAACAGCCACTGTGTCTTCCATGAGATTCTAATTTGGGATTTTCTTCCTTGTTCTTCACTTTATTCCATACCCAAGGGCCAACAGGCCCCCAACACTCACTCATGACTCATCCCGAGGCACTTCATATCTGATTTTTCTAGTTTATTTTGACTTCGGACTGTGCAGTGCAGCCTTTGCTTTCTACTTTATGCCTCCTCTCCTTACCTTCTGTAGACTATATTTTCTGTGTTTGGTACCCAGTTTCAAATGCACCTGGTACCTGGACCCTTTTCTTCATTCTTTTAGTGAGATTTGCGAGGCGGCTGGTTGTCATAGTACAACTTCAGTCGACTCCCATTCACTAATCCTTCCCTCCATGTTCCCTTTAAAGTCTTCAACTGCGCAACTCCTCCTTCTGTAACATAAGTGATCTCATATGGCCCAATCCAATGCGTTCTAAACTCCCCAGGATGTTTCATGAACTTACTGTCGTATACCAGTAGCAAATCACCTTGTTTAAATACCTTCTGCTTGATGTGCCTGTCATGGTAGGCCTTCTCTCTTTCCTTCTATACTTGTTGATGGAATCCTGCAACAAATCGATCTTCTTCCAATTCGACCAGCTGTGCAAGCCTCTCTTGAACAATTCCATTGTCATCCATATCTGTAAAGGCAACAATTCTTAGGCTTGGTACCAAGTATTCCATTGGAACAATAGATTCATGACCATATACCAACTTGAAAGGGGTCTGCATTGTTAGTTTCTTGTAAGTAGTTCTATAGGCCCATAATACTATTCATACTCTTAGATCCCAATCATCCACGTTGACACTACAAATCTTGGTTAGTGTTGTCTCCAAAATCTTGTTGAATGCTTCAACTATCCCATTTTCTTGTGGATGGTACGGTGTGCTCTTCTGATGGTGGGCTGCAAATTCTTTAGTCAGGGCTTCAATTTTCTTATTGATGAAATGTGTTCCTTGATCACTCATAAGGATCTTTGGGCATCCAAACCTGTTTATGATGTCATCAAATATGAAGCACACAACTGTAGTTTCACTACAATACTTGACTGCTCTTGCTTCAGCCCATCTAGTCAAGTATTATGTCACAGTGATGATGTACCTTGCTCCTGTACACTTTCCTGGTGGGTTTATAGGTCCAACGAAGTCAATGGACCATTTCTCAAATGATTGTAGGGTCAGTTTTGGTGCCAATGGAATTTCATCTCTTCTGGATGGTTTCCCAACTCTTTGGCATACATCGCAAGCTCTGGAATAGTCTTTAGCATCTCTATGTAAGGTAGGCCACCAAAGTCCATCCCTAAGAACCTTCTGTGCATTTTCTTTTCCTGCATAATGTCCTCATGCGATGCCTTCATGAGATTCTATAAGGATAATCGATTGCTCTACTTCCATAATGCACCTTCTCAATATCTCATCAGGTCCCATTTTGTATAGTTGTCCAACTATAAGCGAAAAGTCTGCAACGCGCACTACTAGTTGTTTCTTCTGTGGAATTGTATACTCACTGGGTGCCATTCATGTTGACAGGAACTGGATTATCTCTGCGAAGTGGTCATCAATATTTATATTGGCTAGTATCTATGCATCCCGCAGCGCATCCTCCAAACTAGTGGGCTCTTCTCCATTTTCCAACCTCAACAAGTGGTCAGGACCTTTGTTCATTCTTCCTGGCTTTACTATGATCTCAAAGTCATATTCCGGAAATAGCAGAATCCATCTCCATGTTATTCCCCCCAACACTGTCTTGTTGACTAGGTATTTTAGTGCAGAGTGATCAGTAAACATTTTAAAGTGCCCTCCCAACAAGTAGTGGCAGAATTTTTGCAACACATACACCATGGCTAACCCTTCTCGCTCGGTGGTGGTGTAGTTAACCTCTGCAGTTGATAGCTTTCTTCTAGAAAAATCTAATGGATGATGAATCTCTCCTTCACCGGGTTGTGCTAACACTGCTCCTAGGGAAATAGAAGACGCATTGATGTGCACATGAAACTCCTTACTCCAATTTGGAAACACCAGAATGGGTGCAGTAACCATTTTATGTTTCAGTGTATCGAAGCTCTGTTGGCATTCTTCTGTCCAATTGAACTGACAATATTTCTTCAATAATTTCTCCATAAGTGTTGTGATCTGATCATATCCCTTGATGAACTTCCTGTAATATCCTGTGTGTCCCAGCGCAGTGTGCAGCTGTTAGACTGAAGTAGGAGGTGATAGATCAACTATAATGTCAATTTTAGATGGATCAACCAGCAATCCCTGCTTGCATACAATATGACCTAACAACACTCCAAATGTTGAGAAGAAGATGCACTTCTTCAGATTCAAAGAAATTTGACACTACCTGCATTTGTCCAACATTAGGCTTAGACATTCAATATGATTCTTCATTAAAATAAATACACTCCAATCATCAAAGTATGCTTCTAGAAATTTATGCAAACATTCCTTGAATGCTTCGAAAACCACCCTGGAAAATATGGCTGGAGAATTATTCAATCCAAATGGCATCATTGTATACTGATAAGATCCCCATTCTATTGCAAATGTGGTCTTGTGGTGATCTTCCTTGGCAATCTGGATTTGATGGTATCCTGAAAATCCATCTGTAAAAGAATATACTTCTTGGCCTCCCACATTATCTAACACTTTGTCAGTGAATGGTGTAGGGAAGGGGTCATGCAAACAAGCATCATTCATCTTTCTGAGATTTACGCAGATCCTGATCTCTCCCGTCTTCTTGTCTTGTACCACCATGGGGCCAATCCACTCTGACTCTTCGACAGGTTCTATGATCCCTGCTTCCAACATTCTATCGAGCTCAATCTTCACTTTCTATTTGTACTTAGGGTTCAATCTGTAGGGTATCTGTTTGACTGGTCTAACATCTGGCTTTAAAGGTATCATCATATCTTCCATAGGCCCTTTAATACCCTTCATATTAGTGAACTTGGTTGGAAACAAGTCCTGATATTCATGCAGTAATTCTGTAATCGTGTCAATGGTGGCAACATCCAAATAATCTCCAACATTTGCAAGCTTCGGTGTCTATTATGTTACAATGTTGACCTTCTTAATCTTGATTGGGTGTCCAATGAATGGTAACTCAACTCTTGGTCCTTCCACATCTCTTTGGCCTTTTGTTTCTGTAATGTTCACCTTTCTTAGATCATCGTCTTCATCAGCATTGATGTTGTAACAGTCTTGCAAATTTTGTAGAGGCACAGTCCATTCGTCCACGTCTTTCTATAAAGGGAGACTAGAGGCCTCCTCAAACACTTTCTGTTTGACAATCTGTAGTGATTGATCTACTGAAGGATATTGACTTTCAAATAAGAAGGTGGTTACAAAATTCTAAGTCATACCTTTCCAATCTTTAGTGATGAGGCACAACTCTTCTTGAATTTGCCAGTTGATAGGTGTTGTGTCTAGTGTGTTAATGAATTTTTGCACCCATTGTTCTTTAGGAACGTTGCTCCAGGCCTCCTCACAACTTCTCACATTGTCCTTTGGGAAACTTCGACCTGTGTATCAAACTTCGCAACATTCAACTTGTGCTTTGAATTGCATTCTCATCAAGGTACACCACTATACCCAATCTGTAATATTACTTAAATGTGTCCCCCACCATCTTGCTAGGGTTTCTTTCAGGGCCTCATCCATCGCCAACATTCTTTTTTGCATTGGTACACTCTCTTCAAAGTCCGACAAGAAGGTTTCTAAAGGATTTAGACCATCAAAAGTGGGTAAGTTACTTACTGTTGTGCCAATCTAGTGAACTTCTCTGGTTAATATAGCACATATTCTTGTAGATACCTCGTACATCTTATTTTTCCAGTTCTCCATTGCTTCTTCTGAGTCTGATTAACATGCACTGTCACTTCACCACCTTAGGTTTCAATCGATCGTAGGATTAACGTAATCTTGTTGTCTGGCTGTTAATTTGTATATATTTTCCAGTTCGTATGCATGGCCTTCTTGTCTAATGGGTTCTGTGTATCGCTGACCTTCATTTGGATCTAAGGGTGTAATGACCCTACGACCATATTTTTCAAAAGTCATACATCTCTTCTTTAAATCAACCACAGTGGAATTGTTGAAGGCCCAATCAATTCCTAACAGTGCACGGTAAGGGCAGCTGTCATCAACTATCTCAATTACCTCAAAGTCTGTGAATGTTCTTACTCCGTCGATGTCCACAGGGACATGTTCCAATCATCCAAAGGGGATGATAGCATGTTGATTATCCATCCTGAGCCTGATAGGGGAATAGATCAACCCAGGTTTTCCCATCAACGCGCAAGTTTTCTCCATCATGACATTGAACTCCAACCCTAAGTCAAGGACTACATAATCTATCGCATACTCTCCTATTTGAACATTCAAATGTAATTCCTTATTTGTCCTTCTCTTCTTGCCGATTTGGTGTACTGACCTATTCAATAAAGGTTCTATATTTCCTAGATCATATTGTTTGATTAAATTTTGTAACTCTTGTACAACGCTTTCATCTTGAATCAANACATTCAAATGTAATTCCTTATTTGTCCTTCTCTTCTTGCCGATTTGGTGTACTGACCTATTCAATAAAGGTTCTATATTTCCTAGATCATATTGTTTGATTAAATTTTGTAACTCTTGTACAACGCTTTCATCTTGAATCAATTTAATACAAGTATATAAAAATTCCATGAGCTTGCTTACCTCTTTTCCTTCTTTTGGCAAAGCAGATCGATCAAATGTCTGAGGCATGCCATACTCTCTTACTTATGGTCTTGTCTTTGATGAAGAACCTTGGTCTCCTTTGAACTCTTTTCTTGCCTCCTCAAATATTTTTCTTTCTTTCTTTGCATCAAAGGTTTGGGTCTTCTCTGCAGCTTTCCTAATTCCTGAGTCTTCTATAATATTCCCTTGGGTCAGTGTGTCATCTCCTGTAACAATGCCTCCTCTAGTAATAACAATGACTCTAGGGTCTTCTCCATGAAGTTTATCTTTGATCAACTGTATCTGCGGGTTCTGCTGAGGTCCTCGTTTCTCTTGAAGTTTATCCAACAATGTTGGGCATTCTTCAATAACATACTTGAAGGAGTTTCAGTAGCTGGAAGTAGTGCAAGGGTTTTGACAATCCCTTGGCAAGTATCCTGGCTGTGTGCAGTTATAATATATGATCTCTCCTCGACCTTGACTCATATCTCCTCCTTTTCGTCTTCCTCTGAATCCACCATGAGGATTGAAGTTTCCTCTCCCACGGGAGTTGTACTGCATATAGTTTCCTTCTTGTTGTACTTCTCCTTGAATCTTATATATGTCTCTCAACCTTTCATGCTTGATATCGAAAGCCCTACAGTCCCTATCATCATGTCCTACAGACTTATAGAATGTACAATACAAATTTGTATGTGTTTGAACATACTTTTTCATGTAGTATCACTCACCAGGGTGATGCCCATTTTTGTATACCTCGCACTAGGGTAAGGTGACTTGATTCAAAGGGCTCGGTGCTCTAGAGGCCAAGTATTCATGGAATAGAGGGAAGTGTTCCTTATCATGGCATTCTAACTTGCATCTAACACACCATATGTATTCTCTTTTATATTTTCCCTTGTCCTTATTCATATATTCAACCTGCAAGGAAAAACTATTCATCTGAATCAATATTTGACTCATATCTGAGCTGGATTCCCCCATAGGGACTGATTCTAACTTCCTGGTGATCTCTAGTGCCTCAAAATGCGAAGCAATATTCCGCCGCATCAGAGGAATTCCGATGTGGGGTAAGAGAGAAATAATGAACCATTCCTTGTTCTTCTCATCTGGAATCTAAAAAGTCAATCAGCATGTTAGGGTCTTGAATCTTTGATCAAACTACCAAAATGGCTCAGCTACCCTCTGCTTGATCTCCTTCAGTTCTGTAATACACTGAGACTTCAATTTAGGTTTCTTGAACTCTGCAATCAGTGCATTATTAATCTGATTTAATGTCTTAGGCTGTGAAAGTCCTTGGACAAGCTTCATGTACCAACTCAGTGTGTAATCCCATAGAGTGGTACTAAATTGGGTTCTTTTGACAGCTTCATCAGTGACATTTTTAATATTCCATATGGCTTCACATAGGAACCAGTGCTGATCAGGATCTTCAGATCCATCTCCCCTAACGATAGGAAGCCTCATCTCATCTACCATAGATCTTCCTAGGGTCCCTGACTGAATATGTGGTGGAATACTATTAACAATGCTCTGGATGCTCTGGTGACTGTGATTACTCTGGTTTCTTAATACTACTAAATCAACAGGAGGGATAATAGAACTTACTTCAACAGTCTGCACAGTTTCTAAGGTTTCTGGTTCGTCACGATGAAGTTCTTCAACTTCCTCTTCCTCTGACCTAGCGAGTTCTGAATGCTCTTCGTTGGTTAGATCTGCTACTTCTCCACTGTAGAAACCCTCATATCCGTAGTTCTGCTTGAACAGGTTCACAAGATGAACTTCTCTAAACACTTTCCCACTGCACATGAGTCCACCTTATGTGTCATTGTCGCTGTCTGAATTTTTGAACATTATCTTTTTCATATTTGACCAATCTATTGTATATTCAAGATGTTCTTATCATTCAACAACATCTTGATTCTCGGCTTCAGAAAGTGTAAATTTTTTTCTCTGGGTCTGTTGAAAAAATATCTCTCGGCTTGGCTATATGACTCTACTATGTCAACAATAAACTCAGTGATGTAGCCTCTAATGGTGCTATCAAACCAATGATAAACTTCTCTTGACATGACATTATTAAATCTCTCGACCTTCTTGATCAATGTCGACGTCCAAACTGCAAGAGGTCTAGATCCGACCTCAAACTGGGTATCTGCTAACCTGGCTAACCACTTGTATAGTTCCTGATGGATTCCTCCAAAGAATATCTCGTGTATATTAGTAAAAATATGTCTCTCCAACCAATCCTCTATACTAAGATTAAAGTTCTTGTTCTGGGATTCAGCGAAGTCCTTTCCTTGATCCTCTATCCCCTTTTGAATCTCTATCTTTGATGGGAACCACCTTGACATTCCCTTAAGAAGATTCTTGTCTCGACAATGGAACCATTTGTTGGCACAGGGGAAAACCCAGGGTTCAACTTCAAGAGTGCACCAACAAGCCCTAACTACTGGCCCTTTCAACTACACATGGAAAGAAGATGCATTCTCACACAAAGCAGCTATGGGGGCATTGTAAGACAAAAGTGTCTACAACCAAGGGGAATATCAAGTGGATTCAATACCAGAAAAATACAACATTCATATATCACTTATCAACTTAGATATATTATGCACATCTACTTATCAGATCTAACGAAGTACTGCAATCATAATATATCAATGACAGAGACAAAATACCAATCACACACAACACAAAATATACGTGGTTCACCCTCTCTCTAGGGATACTTCCACATAACTGTGCTATAATATATTAAGGTAAAGAATACAGTTCTTGTCTACGCTCTTAGCTAGCAACTCTTCTTTCCTTCCTCTCTTTCTCTCCCCTCCCTGTGCACCCAGCTATAGGGTTGATCTTCGCACCTAGTTGAAGATCTTACAATACGAGAAGGCTCTTGTACTCAATACTTATTTCACACTAATACTCACTCGATCACACAATGACAAAGACAAAAACAATAATCATAACACAAACAACAAAAAAAACCCATCCAGGTCCTTTATACCTCTATTTATACATTACAATAGCTCACCAACATCCTTAGGGTGAAACCTAGGTGTCAAAAACCCTAGATACCAAAACCCTAGGTGTCTAAACCCTAGGTCAACTTGACCCGCGTTTTCAGGGCTTTGCCAGCTTGTCCTTCCTTCCTTCTCATGCGGTGATCCAAAGAATATAACGGTGGCTTTTTACACTTGCTGAGTCTACCACGATCCTTCTTCCTTTCTTATCTATCATCCTCGATCTCCTCATCCAACGACTTGCTTTCTCGGGCTTCGCTCCATCTTTTCTTTTCTTTAGCTCACTTCGACCCAGAAACAATCACAGTGTCTTTTGCGAAGTTCTCATTTGGGCTTTTATTCCTTGTTCTTTTCTTTCTTCCATACCCAAGGGCAAAAAATGATGCTTGTCATGTCTTGTCTTGTACTTGTCTTGGCTCTTTTCGAACTATTCTTGTACCATTTGATGCATTAATTGTATTTGTTCAATGAACTTATTTTCTCTATCAATGTCATAATGACCATCAATATCAACATCCTTCTCAAAGATAAAATATAAAGGATATTTTAGCAAATAACCAAAACATGCCTCAAATGGAGATGTTTGAGTCCAAGAATGCTTAGCCCAGTTATAAGCATGTTGAATATAATGTAGGTTCTCATTCCAAATCTTAGGATGTTTGTTGCAATAACCATGAAGAAGATGTAATATTGTTCTATTCACCACTTCTGGTTGACCATTAGTTTGTGGATGAAATGGTGTGCTATTTTTCAACTTGGTTTCCATGAGTGACTATATGACCAAAAGTTCCCAATAAATCGAGAATCACGACCATAAATAATGGATTTGGGAGACCCAAAATGTACCCATACATGTTGAAATAACATTTGTGTTGTTTGTTCAGATGTAACCTACTTCTTACAAGGCATCAAAATACACATTCTGATGAAACAGTCAACCACACCATAAAGATAATCATGATTCTTTTTAGACATAGGTAATATTACTACAAAGTCCATGGAAATGATTTCCTAAGGATGAGAAGGAACCGGAAGTGGAGTATACAATCCTAACTTTTTTTTGATAGTCTTACTTGTAGCACATAAAGAACATCCTCTTACATATTGTGAAACATTTTCATTCATTTTAGGCCAATAG
>SNQJ01S0102636.1:30580-45578 GCA_010110895.2 Picea sitchensis
GAAGACCTCAAGGTTGTTGAATACCTTGGAGGCAAGGCTGTGTATGAGAGATACAGTTGCAGACAGAAACTCTGCTATGAGTTTTGTAGAGCTCTACCAAGTGGGCATTGAGCACAAGCACAGGGTGCTGAAGAAGAACTCTGCTGTGAGTTTAGATAGAAGAAACATAATCACTGAGGATTCTGAGAGCTCTGCCAGGTGGGCATTGAGCGGGTGTATAGGTGCATAGGAGATAGGACTGTTGAATGTTCTGTGAAAAGATACTCTGCCAGGTCGGCATTGAGACATTGTGCAGACAGGCACAAAAGAGAAGAGAACTCTTTGAGTTCTGTATTCTGAAGGAAGAGTCCATTGAGGGATCTTCACAGGGTTGCCGAATACCCTGCAGACTCAGCAAGAGGTTGCTTGATGTGAAGGATAGCCAGGAGGGCATTATATTCTCCATCTGTGGGAGGAAGAAGAAGGATTTATTTCCTTAGAGAACTGAGTGTTTGAGAATCTCAGGAGCGATAACACTTTGTGTGCGTGAATACTCTGCAGAGGTGCAGAAGTCAAAGAGTCCCTTGGGGATTCAGGGATAAGCTCGGGAGAAGTAGTGCTTTCAGCACACAGAGCTATAGCTGCAAGGAACACAGAGGTCAAAGAACTCTTTGAAGAGGTCAGAGTTCTCCAAGCTCAGGAAAAACAACGTCGTGGAGAAAACAGGCGAGGCTTAAAGCTGAGAGCTCGCAGGAGGAACCATAACAAAGGTCGAGGCCTTTGAGAACTGAAAATTCTTCCAAGTTCCGAAAGAAAGTGCAGAAGCTCAGGAGGGATCACAACAGCCGTTGGATCAGCCGATAGAGTCTGGACCGTCGAATTTCCCACGTCTAGGAGAGAGTAGGAGGAGCTCACAAGAACAATGGATCTGGTCCATCAGATCTTGAGTGAAGGACCCAACAGTTGTTAGATCTGTCGAGAATGGAATGAAGGATAAGCCTTCATGGAAAGCCGAGGTGAAAGTCTCGACGAGAGCAGCTAATCGGGATATCGGAAATCCCGTGGACAGGAGATCGAGTAAGTTCACAGTGAAAACCCTGATACAAATCTGAGCCGTCCATCTATTGGGATGGGTGGTAGAAGTTGAGGGCCATCGACATATCAGGAGTCTTGAGGACAGGAGATTGGGGATTTCCATGGTAAAAGTCCTGGGAAATATCTGAGCCGTCCGTTTGTGGAGACACGGGTGGAGATCGAGTGACCCATCGGTATATCGACTACCGAGGTTTTGAGTTGACAGAGAATTTCTGTCATCGGGGTATCAGAAACTCTGAAACAGTGAGATTGGATTAGGTCCATCCATCAGTTGGGGACATGTGGCGGAGATCCATATTATCAAGAGAATTCTCGATTGAAAGCCAAATCGGTGCATCGGAGTTCAACATTTCGCGAGTCCAGAGGACAAGACTTTTGGAGCATCAGAAGTCACGAAATCGTGAGAAGCGATAAGGACCGTCCATCATAGGGGGACGCGTGGCAGTGATGAAGGCCTTTGGAAAAAGTCCCGAAAGGAAAAGTCATCAATCGATAAATCGCAAGTCGGGATATCGGGAATCCCTTGGACACGAGGTTTATGCATTTCGACATTGCGATGTCTGAAACCCTGATAGAAAGAAGGGAATAAGGCTGCAGTCTTCTTGATTGTTTGCAGGTAGGCAACAATCAAGAAGATAGTCAAGAGGACTGTAGGAGAGGCTGAAGCACTCATATTTGCAGAGTGACAGTAGCAGGTTTGCTAGGAGAGCAGACAGAGACAACAACATGGCTACTGAAGGCCGTAGGTATCCTGGAAGGAAAAACTCAGAGCTATGGAGACAAAAAGATATAGATGAAGAGCTCGCCGATATAAAGAAAGAAATAGAAAATATTGCATTGTGGATGCAACAGAAAGCAAAGTCGAGATGGGTGTATGAATGGCCCATGAAGAAGGCAAAAGAAAAATGGTCAGTCAAGGATTTGGTGGACAGAAGACAATGAAGGTTGTTAAAAGGGTGGTTGAGGTATGCTAAAAACCTCAATGGACCAGAAGAAGAAATGGTTCATATGTGTGAGCCAGAGACTGGGAGAGGTCTCAATGATGAAGAGAATGAATTGGGATCAGCTGAAGATCTCAAGAACTGCCAGGAGGGCAGAGTAGAAATTCCAAATTTCCAGGTGGGCAAAGAACTGAGATCGCTGCGAGATCTCACAGACTGTCAGGAGGACAACCAAGGAATTTCACATTGCCAGGTGGGAAATGATATGAGGTTGCTGCGAGATCTCAAAGACTGCCAAGAGGGTAGTGGGAGCATCTCAAATCACCAGGTGGGTAGAGATGAGAATACGAGACTGTCTGAAAGTCTCATGGACTCGAAGGTGAGTTCAATTAAGCAAGGAGTGCTAATGAATATGGGATCAGTTGATCTCATAATCTTCCAGGAGAGCAGTGAACATATCCCATATTGCCAGGTGGGCAGGGATGAGCAGATGAGACTATCGGAGGGTCTCATAAATTTAGAGATGGATTTAGATCAGCAGATGCAGCTGACTGAGGAGGAAGATCAGGATAATATTTTGATGATTGGGGGAATTGAAGTATTCCTACCACTTATCCCAGAGGAGGCAAAAGTCTATATTGCAGATGCAACAACATCAGAAGAACAATCAACTGTGACTGTCAGGAAAGGAGAATTGGAGTAGACTTTGGAAGCTGCCCAAGCAGATGAAGAAGAAAATGAGCATTATGAGGAATGGCTCAACATATTCAGCCAGGAAGTTGTAGCACTGAAGCTGACAATAGAAGAAGAAGAAGAGAATGATGAGCATTCTAAGGAATGGCTCAATATTTTCAGCCAGGAGACTAAAAAGACTGCAACCTGGGAGTTTGCAGCAGCAGCATAAGAAGAAGCAGGCATCATTTGCCTTGCTGATCTGTGGGAACAAATTGAATCCCTGGAGAGAAGGGTAATAGTGCAAGGCGTGCACATCCAACAGGTAAAGTTGGAAACTGATGAAGAAGGCATGGGAGATCACAGTGATCTTCCCATGAGCCAAAAATTTTTGTAGCTGAGGAGACTGCATGAACAGGGCCAACCATTAAAACAGTTGGATGAAGTGATTGACATGATTAGAGAATTGATGTTTCAGTCAATAGAAACTGCTAGCAAGGAGAGGCTGAGCAGAAGGAAGGAAGAAGCAACAACAACAACATCGTAGAAGCAACAACAACAGGGAGATGGAGCGAATGAACAACTCCAGAGGATGATTTGGGATCCAGGAGGATTTCAACCTCAGAGATGCGAAGCTCATGAATTTTGTAGTTGAGGAGTATGATGTAGGAGCATCTCTCCACGTCAGCCAACCAGCCAACCAACCACATCAGTGAATTCAAATCGCGTGATGAAGAGAGGCTCAGTCCTCATTTGAAATATGAATTCAATGTAATTAAATGCTTAAGCTAGTGAGCTGTGAAGCCATGCCTTTGTGCAAGCTGTAGATAATATAGGCCTTTAATGTTTGTAAGGCTGAGATCTAGATCCGGATAGTGGACTAGATAGCCCATTCAATGTAATTGAATATGGTAGGTAGATTGGAGGGAAGAGCTCGAAGAGCCTCCTCATGTAAAAGATGAATTGTATCTCTTAGAGTAGTTAGTTGGAGTGAGAAGTCAGAGGGTGTGTGAAGTTGGGAGAAGAGGAGAATATGTGAGTAGAGAGTAGAAGAAGGAGCCGAGACCTTGTTACAGGCCATGCTCATGAACACCTTGTACAAACAGGCATTTGCCATTTAATATAAACAGAAGCAGTTTTTCCTGCATGTGTTTCTGTGTTATGTGGATGTCTGTGAGTGTTCTTATATGCTATAGATGTATACTGTAGGGTTGCATTTGCAGGAGTGTGTGTGATTTCAGGTGAAGGTCTTTGAGGCTTCATACCAGGAGGGTGTGACAGAACGCTGCGGGTTCTGATAGCCATGTACAAAGGTTGTACTTTTGAATTTTGTGGGTTCAGACAAAGATGTGTTGCGGCACAAGAACTGAAATCAACGACTCAGTGAAGACATCAAGGTTGTTGAATACATTGGAGGCAAGGATGTGTATGAGAGACACAGTTGCGGACAAAAACTCTGCTGTGAGTTCTGTAGAGCTCTACCAAGTGGGCATTGAGCACAGGCACAGGGTGCTGAAGAAGAAATCTGCTGTGAGTTCAGACAGAAGAAACAGAATCACTGAGGATTCTGAGAGCTCTGCCAGGTGGGCATTGAGTGGGTGTATAGGTGCATAGGAGACAGGACTGTTGAACGTTCTATGAAAAGATACTTTGCCAGGTGGGCATTGAGACATTGTGTAGACAAGCACAAAAGAGAAGAAAACTCTTTGAGTTCTGTATTGTGAAGGAAGAGCCCACTGAAGGATCTTCACAGGGTTGCTGAACACCCTACAGACTCAGCAAGAGGTTTCTTGATGTGAAGGATAGAAAGGAGGGCATTATATTCTCCATCTGTGGGAGAAAGAAGAAGGATTTATTTCCTTAGAGAACTGAGTGTTTGAGAAGCTCAAGAGGGATAACACTTTGTGTGCGTGAAGACTCTGCAGAGGTGCAGAAGTCAAAGAGTCCCTTGGGGATTCAGGGATAAGCTCGGGAGGAGTAGTGCTTTCAGCGCACGGAGCTATAGCTGCAAGGATCGCAGAGGTCGAAGAACTCTTTGGAGAGTTCAGAGTTCTCCAAGCTCAGGAGGAACAACGTCATGAAGAACGCAGGTGAGGCTTAAAGCTAAGAGCTCGCAGGAGGAACCATAACAAAGGTCGAGGCCTTTGAGAACTGGAAATTCTTCCAAGTTCCAGAATAAAGTGCAGAAGCTCAGCAGGGAGCACAACAGCCGTTGGATCAGCCGATAGAGTCTGGACTGTCGGATTTCCCACGTCCAGGAGAGAGCAGGAGGAGCGCACAAGAACGACGGATCTGGTCCATCAGATCTTGAGTGGAGGACCCAACAGCCGTTAGATTTGTCGAGAATGGCATGAAGGATAAGGATTTGTGGAAAGCCGATGTGAAATTCCCGACCAGAGCAGCTAATTGAGATATCGACAATCGGGATATCAGAAATCCCGTGGACAAGAGATCGGGTAAGTTCATAGTGAAAACCCTGATACAAATATGGGCCATCCATCTGTTGGGATGGGTGGCAGAAGTTGAGGGCCATCGACATATTGGGAGTGTTGAGGACAGGAGATTGGGGATTTCCATGGTAAAAGTCTTGGGAAAGATCTGAGCCATCCATTTGTGGAGACACGTGGCGGAGATCGAGCGACCCGTTAGTATATCGGCTATCGGGGTTTTGAGTTGACAGAGAATTTCTGTCATCGGGGTATCAGAAACTTTGAAACAACGAGATTGGATCAGGGCCATCCATCAGTTGGGGCCACGTGGCAGAGATCCAGATTATCGGGGGAAGTCCTGATAGAAAGTGAAATCGACGCATCGGAGTTCGTAATTTCGCGAGTCCAGAGGACAAGACTTCCGGAGCATCAGAAGTTGCGAAATCGTGAGAAGCGATTAGGATCGTCCATAATAGGGGGACGCGTGGTAGTGATCGAGGCCTTCGAAAAAAGTCTCGAAAGAAAAAGTTGTCAATCGGGAAATCATGAGTCGGGATATTAGGAATCTCGTGGACACGAGGTTTATTCATTTTGGCATTGTGATGTCCGAAACCCCGATAGAAAGAAGGGAATAAGGCTACGGTCTTATGAGAAGTGGTCATGTGGACCAGAGACTAGCTAGGAGGGGCTAAGGTGGGAAAAATCGTTTCGAAATTTTGGAGATTCGGTGATCGAGAGATCGTGGGGATAGAGGTTCATGACATCGAGGATCGCAAAACCCCAAAACTCGAAAATAAGATTGGGGAAGTTCACGGTTGAGTGCAGAAGACCATGGGGAAAATTAAGGACCTGTGGATCAGGTTTTTAGCAAAGATTCCACTGTGGAATTGGAAGAGCCGCTTCGGCTCGAGGAAGAAATTGAGCGATCCTTAAGACTGGGAGGTCAGCGCAGAGGCCTTTACTGGGGAAGAGGGTGCGGTCTGCATCAATTTTCCTGTTGACATTTGAAATTGGGATTTATTCCTTGTCTCAACTTTGAATCTTTTTGTTAGTGTGTTCCTTGGTAGACTTCGAAGCTAGTTCTATTTTTTTTTGTTTCTTTTGCAGGTATTTATATCGTGCCAGGTATTCCCATTTTGTTGTAGAAGAGTTATATAGCATCATGAAAAAGGAGAGGTTTATCAGAGTAAACCTGAATATGGATCCGACAGTCATAGAGGACGTCTATAATTGTTTCATCTTGAGAGAAGAAATCAACGCTTCTTGCAAAACTTTATGTTGCTTCTCCTTCTCTATTTCTCATTATGGGATTTAACAGATAGGCACTGATTATTATATTTTGCATGTGTTTATATAACCGGGTGCCTTCAACTCCAATTGACGTGTTGTGGACACTTTTGGCTCCTCCTTGTATCTTGGTTCATGATTCAAAACTTATGTTGTGACTAGCTCATGGAATTAGAACTGATAACGTTTTTGCACCCAACATATGAGCCCGAAAAAACAAATGACCATGTCAAACCCAATTTTTTTCTTTGCCAAAATTATCGATTTTTTCATGTGACAAAACTAAAGAAAGAAGGTACTTGGTGCATGTGTCATTATTTTCAGGCCCTAAATAAATCGACTATCAAAGATAAGTTTCCCATTGTGGTCATTGATGACTTGTTGGATGAACTGCAATGTGCATGTGTCTTCACCAAATTGGACATTCGCTATGACTATCACCATATTAGGATGAAGGAGGCAGATATTCAGAATATGGATTTAAGAACTCATGAATGCCATTATGAAATCTTGGTCATGCCTTTTGGCCTATGCAATGCTCCATCCACCTTCCAAAGTCTTATGAATAAAATGTTGAAACCTTACCTTTGAAAGTTTGTTCTGGTTTTCTTTGATGACATCCTCATTTATAACCTCACCTGGGATAGCCACCTTCTTCATGTGGACAAATTCCTTCACTTATTACAGGGAAACCAATTGTTTTTCAAAAAAATAAAATGTTTCTTTGGAGCTAGTGAAGTGGAGTACTTGGGACAGATTGTGAGTCGAGACGAAGTAAAAGAGGACCCCAAAAAGATACAATATATGCAGGAGTGGCCACTACCCATGACCTTAAAGCACCTAAGGGGTTTTCTTGGTCTCACAGGATATTACAGGAAATTTATCCACCATTATGGAAATGTTACTAATCCCTTGACAAACCTTCTCAAGAAGAATGCATTTCATTGGACACCTACTGTAGAGAAAGACTTCATCGAGTTAAATCACTCCATATGCACTAATCTCATCCTAGCAGTTCCTGACTTCAATAAGAAAAATGTGGTGGAATCAAATGCTTCGGGAACTAGTATAGGTGCAGCCTCACCAAAGACGGTCAACCTCTAGCCTTTACTAGCCAAGCGTTCAGTGGCCGCAACTTGGGTAGATCCACTTATGAAAAAGAAATGTTGTCCATTCTACATGTGATGCACACATGGAGGCCCTACCTTTTGGGACGTCATTTTCAGATCAAAACAAATCACCATAGTCTGAAGTATTTTTTGGAGAAGATTTATCCTCCCTCGAAAAAAACAAGTTGCTAACTAAAATTTTGGGTTATGACTATGAAATCATATATAAAAAAGGAAAATACAATATAGTGGTTGATTCTTTGTCACAAAATCATGAGAAGGATGGTGCCCTCTTTTCCTTATCCTTACCATTCTCTGATTGGATTGAGGATGTATTCCAGGAGTGGGTCACACACCCAACTATCTCCAAGATCATTTAGCATCTTCAGGAGGAACCTAATCCTCCCACTGGATACACTTGGAAGGACAATACTCTTTGATATAAGGATCTCTTGGTTATATCACCCTTTTTAGAACTCAAGATGAAACTCTTAATAGAGCTGCACTCATCAACCATTACTGGTCACTCGGGCTTTCAAAAGACATATGCTCATGCCCATTGTTATTTTTTATGGAAATAAATGAAGAAGGATATACTTCAATTTGACACCAAATATGAGGTGTGCCAACGTAATAAAGGTGAAATGGTCAATTTTCCAAGTTCCCTACAACCCCTACCCATTCCATCTTCCATGTGGAAAAACATCTCCATGGATTTTATAGTGTGCCTTCCTAAAGTTGGAAACACATTCTTCATCGTGGTGGTGGTTGATCACCTATCCAAGTATGCTCATTTTTGTTCTTTACCTCACCCTTTCAAAGTGGCACTCATTGCACAAGTTTTCCTTGATAATATTTTCAAGCTACATCACATGCCAACATCTATTGTATATGATCATGACCCCACTTTCACTAGCACATTTTGGAAAGAGTTGTTTAAATTGCAGGGCACCCAATTAAACATGAGCACAACCTATCATCCCCAGTCTTATGGCCAAATGAAGTGGTCAACAAATGTTTGGAAACCTACTTGCGGTATTTCGATTCAGACAAACAACACTAGTGGCTGGAATGGATTCCCTTGGTAGAATGGTGGTACAATACTTCCTATCACACAGGCACTAAAATGACCCCATATGAAGTAGTGTATGACCAATGACCTCCGATAGTCACTACCTATCTTCCAGGAAAATCCAAGGTCCAATCCATTGATACCATGCTGCAAGCTTGCACAACCACCATCACAGCTCTGAAGGATAACCTCCACATGGCCCAAAATCACATGAAGGAACAGGTTGACCAACATCATTCTGAAATGGTTTTTCGAGAAGGGAATCAAATTTTTCTTTGGATCCAACCCTACAAGAAAATATCTCTCAAAGCTCAAGGAAATAATAAGTTGGTACCCAAGTTTTATGGTCTCTACCATATCATCAAGTGTATTGGCTCAATATCTTACAAATTGACTCTTCTGACTACTTCCAAAATCCATTCAATCTTTCATGTTTCCTTTCTGAAGAAAGTGGTGGGACAAAATTATCGATTTCAAACCATCCTGCCTGAATTAGATGAAGAGGGATCTTTGTGGCTCCAACCTGAAGTAGTCATTAACAATCAGGAACCTCAGTTGCATGGAATAACCATCAAGGACGTGTTTATTAAGTGGAAGGACACATCACTAGATGATGTATCCTGGGAACTAGTGGCCATGCTTCAATAGTTTTCACACCTGTAGCCTTGAGGACAAGGATGCTTTTGAAGGGTGAGGGCATGTTAGGATCCGATTCGAACCCCTCTCCATGGGTCATTAGTTAGTAGGATATTTTTTCTATGTATTAAAGGCCAATATTAATTAATAATGCCTAATAAATAAATGAGAATAAGTCGATGTAAGAATACCTAATAGAAGCTCTTACTTCTAGAAAGATATTCCTCTACAAGTTTCCTTAGAAGGTAAAATTAGTATAAATAAGTGTAGGAGGCACGGGTTAATTTTTTATTGGAGATTATTGTAATAGAGTTATTCTCTTCTAGAGGTTTCCACCTCGAAGAGGAAAGTGAACATTGTTATATTTAATAAAGGTTCTCATCCTGGTGTTACTCTGGTATTATTCTGATATTGTTCGTGATATATCATTGTTTTTCTACCATTGCTTGCTAAATATTTATGTTTTTCTTATTATATTATATATGGAATATTGAAATATTATTGGTTGTTCATTTAGAACTATGGAAATATTTTATCCCCCTTCAAGAAGCTACTATGAAAATATACCAAGTACATCTGGACATGGGAAGCCCAGGAAGCCTTAGATACTCTAAAAGATAAACTAGTCACTGCATCGATTTTGTTTTTTTCCTGATTGGTATAAGCTCTTCCATGTTCACGTATATGCATTGTTCATTACATTGGGATCAGCTATTATATAGGTGGATATCAATGGCCAACTACCTATTCCACTAGCTCAAAAAATAGTTTCCTACCTTGGCAATTTTTCTACAGTCGTTTAGGTCCTAAACTTTCAGGGCCATTTTGAGGCCTTAAAGAACAGTTTTTGTGGATCAACAATTATTAGTATGTAGATAAATTTATATTATAGGCCAAATGGAATCTTTTCTCCTTGTCTATATCTCTCCTATGAGGTATCAAGTGCCCCAAATAGAGATATTATGCAAAAATTATGCCCTCAGGAATTTGACACATTAACTAACCCAATGGGGCCCAACAAACCTTTTGACATTTCATCTCCCGGGGTTAGGGTTATGGATGTTTAAGGTTTTCTCATTTATGATTTATTTTTAAAAGGAATTTGGAGTCTCATTGTAATCACATTCTTTTGAATGTGCGTATCCATCACATATCTTCTTAGAGATAAGCTACCACTATTTTAACGAGTTAAGTTTGCTTTGCATTTTACAGTTCCTATACATTGTGTTCATTAATAGAAATTGTTTATTATTGTATCTCTATGTTTCTTACAATATATCTATGTATTTCCTTATTATATCTCTACCTTCAGTTCATTCTTACAAGTTCTTGCACAAATCGGAGAAGGGAATATTGATCATATGATCTATTTTTCTAGTTTCAAGTTGTCTGACACTGAAAAGAATTATGCAACCACCGAGTATGAAGGCCTCACCATGGTGTATTCCTTGCAAGATTTTCTCCATTACTTTTTTGGGACCTTGTTTAAATTATGCATTGACCATTCCATGCTCAATTATTTGGTCACCAAGTCAGTTTTGTGAGGCAGAATATGTCAGTAGTTGTCACTCTTCTGAGAGTTTGAGTTTGAGGTAGTTGTCAAACCTAGGAAATAAAATATTGTATAGAATCATTTATTGCATATCGATTCTGGTGACATTAGTTGGAGTATATATGATGAACTCCTCAATGTTCAACTCTTCTGCATCAAATTAGTTCTTTATCAATTAGTTGAGATCACTAAATTTCTCACATTAGGAAAGGCGCCAACGGGGTATACTCAAACCCAAAATTTTCAACGCATGACTCATATTGAAAACTATCAGTTGATTGTTGGAAAACTAGATAAGATGGCCACTGATGGAATTCTACATAGGTGTGCCTTAGAAAATGAACAGGACCCCATTTTGTATGAAGCACATGAGGGTATTTCAAGGGGACACAATGTAGGTAAGGCCACTGCGCGAATTTTTTTTGCAAGTTGGGACTTGGTGGCCCTAACTTTTTGTTGAAACCAAGGAGTATTGTAAACACTACAAAGTATGTCAATGGATCAAAAATCCTTACCAAAGAGATGAACTCCCTTTGTTTTCTATTACAAGATTGAAATTGTTTGAGAAGTGGGAAATTGATTTTGTGGGCCCCATCAATCCTCCCATGTGTCAGATGGGTGTGTGATATATTATTGTAGGCACTGAATATATGATGAGGTGGGAAAAATTCACACCAGTTAAGGATTATATAGTATAAATAGTGACGAGGTTCATTTTTGAGAATGTGATTACTAGATTCAATTGTCTGAAGGTGCTGATGAGAAACAAAGGCTCAAATTTTATGAATGCCACCATTTAGGTACTCACTCAAGAGTTCATGATCCATCACCAAAATATAAGTTCCTATCATCCTGAAGCTACTAGTACAGTTGAATATTTCAATTAAATTTTAGAATACACATTAACCAAAGTTTGTAATGTGCAACATTATGATTGGGATAAGTGGATCCTCGCAGTATTATGGGAATATTGAACAACCTGCAAAATGTTAATGAATCACTTCCATTTAGATTGGTCTATGGAAAAGAAGCAGTCATGATATTATAATTTATTTTTCCTATCCTACAAATTTCTCTAGCTACTCACATGCAAGTGAACAATCAGTTCAACAGAGGTTGGATGAACTCATGGAGTTAGAGGAGGATTTCCATGTGGCGACATTTATCCAAGTGGTTGAAAAGAAAAGACAAGAGGCATGACATATCACAAAATCCACCATAAAATCCTACATCTAGGTTCTTTGGTGTTGTTATATGATAATAAATATCTACAAAACCATGACAAGATATTTATTCATTTGTTGGGCCCTTTCCACCCAGTTTACATCAATGAAGCATATTTCGCCAAGATGGATACATTACAGGGACATCCGCTCAATGGAATTGTAAATGATATTAGGTTGAAGGTGTACTATGGCCTGCATGGGTCACCTATCACTCAGTTATGATGCCACATTCAAAAAGGAGAATCACCAATATGACGGATCCAGAGCATAATCTACTCACTGATGGGGATTTGTCGAAACTCCATCATTCTTCTTCAATCATTCACATATGTCTGTGCCCTTCTAATGTCGGATTTCACTTACTACTATTCTCCACTCTATATATACCCATTCCTTCCCAATCGCTAGTTAGAAACATCCTCCATGTCCTATTATCTCTCTCCCCCACCTGTTACTCACCCACCCAATCTCTTTTCATTTCCTACTATCCCTCTGTTACCCATTGATCTTACCATATGTTGTTTTAGGTCCCCTTTCATGGATGAAGTTAGTAGATGTTCTAGGATGTGTAATTCCCAGTCCGATCATGCATCCAGAGATCCCATAGTCCAATTATCACGAAGGTTGACAATTCTACATCAATGACTCGGTAGAAGTCCCACCCTCTTATTCACCAGCAAGACACAAGAAATTACCACATAGTTCCTGTTATAGCAAGATTGGCTCACCCCATGCAACTTTCTTATAAGGGATTTTCCATTTCCCTATGTAGACCTTAAGTCCCTTTTGCACTTCCCAGAGATAAAAAATCATATGTTTGCACATATACACACACTAACAGTTATACACCAAGCATTTATGTAGGTTTCACCATTTCCACATATACACACCCTAATGTCGGATTTCACTTCTTACTATTCTCCACTCTATATATACCCATTCCTGCCAAACCACTAGTTAGAAACATCCTCCATGTCCTATTATCTCTCTCCCCCACCTGTTACTCACCAACCCAATCTCTTTTTGTTTCCTACTATCCCTCTATTATCCATTGATATTACCATATCCTGTTTCAGGTCCCCTTTCATGGATAAACTTAGTAGATGTTCTAGGATGTGTAATTCCCAATCCGGTCATGCATCCAGAGATCCCACAGTCCAATTCTCATGAAGTTTGACAATTCTACATCAATGACTGGGTAGAAGTCCCACCCTCTTATTCACCAGCAAGACACAAGCAATTACCACATAGTTCTTGTTATATCAAGATTGGCTCACCCCATGCAACTTTCCTAGAAGGCATTTTCCATTTCCCTATGCAGACTTTAAGTCCCTTTTTCAGTTCCATAGCTAAAAAATCATATTTTTCCACATATACACACCCTAACAGTTATACAAAAAACATTTACATAGGTTGCACAATTACAGACTACGTACATCAGGTTTTGTGCCCAAAATTAAAAATTGTGTCGGGTTTCCATCTCACGTCATGATATCCCTGATGATTGACCTTCCATATACTGGAAACATTTTGACTCGACCCTTCAGTTCCATTTGAAGGCTATAAATTGGGCCATATATAAATCGTGGAGGAGAGAGAGAAATAAACTTTTGAGAGACAATATACTCTGGAGAATTTTTCATTTCACATTGAGTCTGAATCCCTTTGTCCTATAAAGTTTGAACACATTGTTCATCCCCTAAGATCTTCCCTCTCTGATGGAGAACCTCATTCTCTCTCTTATATGAGCTTTCCTTTGGTGGAGGATCGAAGTGGTGAAGGCCCAACTGAAAGGGACTTAGTTTCTTTATTTCGATATGTGTTGACATGGAATTGTGTCACTCATACACTTTTGTTGATCATATTTTTATAGAAATACTCTTTTCTTGTCCAATTGATATCTTGTAAATATTTGAATTATTATTCCATGGGTGTATTTTTTATAAATGTTAATGGATTATATTATTGTTTGTGCTAACATTATATATTATCACCATATTCTTGCATTTATTTGTTGTTGAGGACAAGTTGCAGGTATAAAGCTTTGAGTCATGTGCTCAACATTGGTCTTTATCGAACGTCTATACGAGGTAGGCTCGTTATCTTGTCTTGTTAGCATTTTCATATATATAAAATATTTAGGATTAGAGTTATTTATGCAGGCAATCTATCTACTGTAATTTACCCCATGCCATAGAGTGATTTTCCTCATAACAGTTCCTTGAATTGTGCTTCAAATTTGTAGTGGTACACCATCTCTCTAATCTCATCATTGATTTTCCTATCACCATGGATAATCACCTTTGATAAATCGAATAGCCCAAGGTAGCGGGTTATCCTCTCCATTGAGATAAGAGGTCCTTGTCATTATGTTAAGGTCCTAACCCGCACATAGGTAGATCAATGTATTCGGATGTATAAAGGTCAATATTAATAAGACCTTTCAATAAAATAGAATAAGGCGGATGTAAGAAGACCTAATAGAAGCTTCCGCTTCTAGAAGGATATTCCTCTAGATGTTTCTCTTAATAGACATACTAAGTATAAATAAGGGTCGAGGGTATGAGAACCCTAGCTTGGAGATTATTGTAACAGAGTGCTGCTCGACTGGAGGTTGCCCCCTCGAAGAGGCCTGTGAACATTGCTTTCTGAATCAAAGTGCTATTTCTATTGCTATTTCGTATATCATTTCTGTGTATTGTGAAGATTATGCTGATATTTTATTGTTATTCTGCCATTTCTAGCATTTTATTTCTGTTCTGCATATTTTATATATCTGGTATCTTGCAAGTGGTATCATAGCACTTTCCTTGGCAGAAATTGTGGGTATTTTTTTTCCAGGGTAGAGATGTATTCCGGTGTCTTTAACCCACATAGATCTGTTGTTACGCGCATAAACCCGCGGTTGAGGGATTCATACACGCAGGAAATACAAGTGGTTCTTAAGCGCACATCTGTTGGCCACCCTTGTAACCCCTGTTGGTACCCCTTCCAGTGGTA
>SNQJ01S0102637.1:13084-30570 GCA_010110895.2 Picea sitchensis
ACCAAGGAGACATTTTCATTTTGAATCATCTTGTACTTGAACATTTAAGTGGGGTAAAAGGAGGTTTCCCCCTCGAAGAGGCTTATTATCTAAAATTATCTCTTTTTCAGGGCGTTGAGTACTTTTTCTGAGGATTTTCTATGCTATATTGATATTTGGTTCTTAACACGTTGCCTAATTTTGGGACTATCTGTTGTGCATCATCTATATCATTACCTTGTCCATTTCCTTGATCATTTCCCTATTTTTCTTCTTCATTGTCAAGGTTCTCCGTCTCTGTTCTATTCGCAGGAACCTTCCAATCTGGATCCCAATTCTACATGATCAGTTGGATGTCTTCTTTTGTGATCTTGTATCATCTGGACCCATTCCTCTCTCGGGTCCTTCTTTTCTTGTACATAGATATGATGTTGGTATTCCTAGAACTATGCATCGGGGTGTACTCATCTACCAGTTGTGGTGAAATTCGTGGTGTATTCTTGATGCACTTTCAAATCCTTTCACCATAGAGAAATAAATCCATGTTGGTGTATGTCTATCGTTGTTTCTTATTCATGTGCCATAAGGTCTGATACTTAGCTTTAAAGCATGGATTCCCTCTTAGACCCAAGAACTACGCATCTTTCGGCTCCTCCCATGCTGTGAACACAAGAAAAATTAGTAGCCATTGATAGTAGAATTACGTGCCTCTATTATGTGCTTCTGCACAGGTGATAAGGAATTGGTTTAATAAGAAGGGAACCTAGATCATTGAGACCCCTTCAAAACACTTCTCCACCACCACTATCACTCTTGTTGGCACTTGTTCTTTCCTGCATTTATGTCGCAACTTGCACGCTAATTCCTGCATCGCAACTATGACAGTTGGGTCGCATATGCGTGGAATATCCAACCCATGCGCCCCTCTAACTCTATGAAAATTCTATCTCATGGACTCTGATAACGTTTTGTCATTCTTTTGTCGACAAACAGTAGGGTGGGATATTCCCCCTGCGATGGTAAGCCTATGATCCTTGCAATCATGTCTATTTCTATTGAGATTGGTTTTTCCAGCCATAAATAACCAACATGCACATAGGTTAAGAGAATATTAACACATGAATTCACCTTGTTTCTCCTGCCAAAGTGTGGGATGATAATTGAGTTGAGTTTGCCTGCTCACTCGAATCCTTTGGCTCATACCTTGGGCACATGTATGCTCTGTTTTTTTGTTGGGTCTATTCTTAGATCCAAGTATTGGTGTGGCACAAGTTCAAGGAACTTCATTTTGTATGTGATATCATGGTCCACATAATTGAGTTGCGACACCTTCCCTATCATGTCCTCGTCAATGATGACCCTATTTGGTATGTCAGGTGTCACCAATTGGTAGTTAGAATTCTTATGCAATGTCACTGGTGGGGCATCATCCTTCCTTGGCAGAATGTAATCTCATGGAAACCTTGGCTCCAATGATGATGCTCTCGGAGTCTCCTCAACCTATGGTTCTATTGTTTTCTCTCTTGTTCGGGTTTTCTTTGGTACTGAGGTTTCTTCCTTTGGTGGTGTCATTTCTATAATCTGATTAGTAGGTGACCACTGCTTTGGCTATGTGGTTCTTCTCAAGCTTTGCAACTCTACTCTCGGCTCTCTCTTACTCACATGTAACTCCAAATGACCAATGTTTGTCGACCCCTCATGAATTTTGTGTCCCTTTGACAGTTGTCTACCTCCCTTTTCACCTGAATTAACTGTCTAATCCTCCAGTGGTGTAATGTATGCTTGATTTAATGCTACTTTATTACCATATCTTCCATTGTATTTTTTCCTCATACCGCCAGTCTATCATGATCCTTGACGAATTTTTCCATTTATAGCTATGCATCATCTTTATGACTTGTCATTATCACTCTTTAACCATCGTTTCCTCCCTTTAATGATTTTAACAGTATTGTTCGTCCTGTTTTGCGTAGTATCTTTGTCTTATTTGGTCGTTCACTGCACAATTCCTCGCTTCTACATGTAATATCCCTAATTGACACAGTTGTATCCATCTGCGCATCACTCACTTCTTCTGTGCACTTTTTGTTCTTTTTATTTTTCCCCTTTTTATGTCTTTTTCCTTTTTCTAATTTTTTCTTTCTTTTCTATGTCTTGCTTTCCTACTATAGTAAAACTACTATGGTACATGTGTTCTTGTGCAAATCATATCAATGTGTATGTTTTCAGCCACCTCTGTAGTGTTTCAGCTGACTTCCATTCATCAATCCTCCCAATAATTCTCCATTCAACATTTCTAGTTGCACAACACCTGCTTTTGTCACATACTTAATCACATATGGACCTAACCAGTGCATCCTAAACTTCCCTGGGTGTTTCATGAACCTGCTTTCGTATAACAAGACTAAGTCTCCTACTTGAAATCTTTTCTGCTTGATATATCTATCATGCCATGATTTTTCCTGTGCCTTCTGAAGTTGTTGATGGAATCATGCGACAAATCGGTCCTCCTCAAGTTGTAACAATTGTGACAATCTCTCCTCTACTGCGCTAGAGTCTGACATATCAGTGATTGCTACAATGTGTAGACTAGGCACAATAAACTCCATCGACATTAATGCTTATTTCCCATATACCAAACTGAAAGGTGTATGTCATATAAACGTTTTTCTCATGGTCCTATATGGCCATAATACTACAGGAACCCTTAAGTCCCAATCATCTCTACATACATTGCATATCTTTGTCAGTGCATTCTCCAAAATTTTATTAAAGGCTTCTACTATCCCATTTTCATAAGGGTGATACAATGTTCTCCTCTTATGATGAATTAGATACTACTTAGTCAATGCTACAATTGTCTTATTCAAGAAGTGTGTTCCTTGGTAACTAAGTAAAATGCGTGGGCATCCAAACCTTGTCACTACATTCTCAAAAGAGAACCATTCAACAGTCTCTGTGCTACTGTCTATAACTGGTGTTGCTTTTTCCCATCTGGTCAAATACTATGTCATAGTGATTATATACCTAGCTTTGGATCTTCTCGCAGGTGGGTTGATAGGGTCAACAAAATATATTTCCCATTTATCTAATGCTTGCAGTGTAATATATGGATGCAAGGGCATCTCATCCCTTCTATATGGTTTTCCTACCCTTTGAAAAACATCGCATGTTTGATAGTATTCTTTATCATCCTAGTTAAGTGTGGGCCACCATATGCCTGCACACAAAATCTTATGTGCAGTTTCTTTACCTGTGTAGTATCCTCCCACAACACCTTCATGCACTTCTGATGATATCATTTGTCTTTCATGCTCTACCTCACATCGTCATAATATCCCATCTGCATGTAACGTTTATAGGTTCCTGGCAATTAAATGATAGTCTTCTTTATTAACCACTAATTTTTTCTTCTTTGCAACTGTCATGTTTAACGAAGCCATTCATGTACTTAAAAATGACACAATATCTACAAAGTAGTCATCCACCATTTTGAATGCAAATAACTGCACATTCGACAAACTGTCATCTAGATTCCTTGCCTCTTCTCCTGATAGTATTCTCAATAAGTGATCTGGTCCTGCATTCAACTTCCCGCATTTCAAAAAAACCTCAAAATCATATTCCTGGAATAACAACAACCATATGCATATTCTCTTGCCCCCAACACTGGCTTGTTGACTAAGCATCTTAGTGCAAAATGGTCTGTGTACATTTTGAAATGAGAACCCAACAAGTAGTGTCTAAACTTCTGCAACACATATACCATAGCTAACCCTTCTTGTTCTTTCACAGTATAGCTATTTGTTATTGTTGACAGTTTTCTTCTTGAAAATGAAATTGGATGTTCTATGTCTCCTTCTCTTGGCTAAGATAATATTGTGCCTAAAGCTATGGACCATGCATCCACATGAACATGAAATTCCTTTCCCCAATCTAGAAATATCAAAATTGGTGTAGTTACTAACTTCTTCTTCGATGTATCCAAACCTTTCTGACAATCCTCATTCCACTGGAGCTTATCTTCTTTCTTCAACAAATTCTCCATAGGTGTTGTAATCTGTGCATAACACTTAATGAACTTCTTGTAGTATCCTATACGACCCATGGTTTCCCTCAACTTCCTGACTGATGTGGGTGGTTGTAAATACAAAATTATTGCAATCTTGGCAAGATCCACTAATAAGCCCTTCTTACATACCACATGCCCTAACAAGATTCCAAATGGAACGCAAAAAATACATTTCTTAAAATTCAAGGAGATCTAACATTGTCTACACCTATGCAACATCAACCTGAGTAATTTTATATGATCTATCAATAGACTAAAGGCAATCCAATAATCCAAGTAAACTTCAAGGAACTTGTGAATAAACTCCTTAAAGGTTGCGACAACTACTCTTGAGAAAATTATTGGTGCATTCTTCAACCCAAAAGGAATCATTTTATATTGATAGGTTCCCCATTCTATTGAAAAGGTAGTCTTATATCTGTCTTCCTATGCAATCCTTATCTCGTGATATCCTGAAAAATCCATCTGTGAAAGAATAAGCCTCCTACCCTCCTACATTTTCTAGCACTTTTTCTGTGAACGGTGTTGGAAATGGATCATGCATAAATGCATCATTTATCTTCCTTAGGTAAACACAAATCTTGATTCCCCTTGTTTTCTTATCCTGCAATACCATTGGACTTATCCATTCTAATTCTACCACTGGTTCAATGATTCCTGCTTCTAACATTCGGTCTATATCCACCTTTACCTTCTCTTTATACTTCAGATTGAGCCTATAGGGTCTCTATCTTACTAGCTTAGCATCTGGTTTCAAAGGGATCTTCATTTATCCTAGCTCACTAACTATCCCCTTCATCTCTGAAAACATGGTTGGGAATAGATCTTGGTACTCGTGTAGTAAGTTTGCAATCTTCTCCACAATTTCATCATTCCAGTAATCACATATCTACGCAAACTTCGTATTTTCTTTTGTTCTAATATTTACCTTCCATGATTTTATTGGTTGTGTATATGCAACATATTCAAGCCTTAGAACTTCTACTGCGTGTTCCCCCTCAGTTTAAGGTACTTGTATATTCTTGGGATCCTCCTCGTCTGGTTCTTGTTTAGCAACATTATAACATTCCAGTAATTCATGAACAGTCATATAATCTCTATGCACACTATAGACAGATACTGCCTTCATCAGCTCTTCTTCTGGAAAATTTTTGTTTCTAATGGCCTGCAAGGATGTATCTAGTAATGGATATTCATGTTAAAAAGTAAATGTTACCTTAAACCTTTGAATTAGATGGTCCCAATTAGATGTTTCTTTGTGCATTTCTAGTTCCGGGCACCAATTATTTGGAATTGTATTCAATGTATGTATGAACCTATGTGTCCATTCCTTCTTCGGTGTCAAACTTCATATGTTTCTACACTATGCAATGTGTTCTATCGGGTCAGTTAATCCTGCATATTTATGCACAGTCCATTCCACCTCAGTGCCAAATATGACTTGCATGAATCTTCTACACTCCTGTCAGTGTTTTATTTCTTCTTTATGTGAAGCCCACCATTTGGATAGCATATCTTTCAAGGCTACATCTAATGCCAATAATATTTGTTGTTCGGGTATCTTTAACTCAAACACATTTACAAAAGAGTCCATATTAGTCAAACCATCGTACTTAGGTGGGTCACATAGCTACATTCCAATCCAACACAATGATCGAGTAATGCAAGCAAATGGTCTGGTGGATTATGCATGCATCCTCTGCTACCAATGTTCCAAACCTTCCTCTAAGTCTGACGCACACAAAATAATTCTTCTCCAACTTAGTGCACTATATGTAGTGGGGTTAACATAGTCACCCATTCGCACAATCATATTATACAAGTTTTCAATTTCTTTCGCTTTTGTTGGCTCTATGTACCTTGTTCCTTCTGTCGGATCTAATGGCGTGGTAACTTTTAAGTATCTGACCTCAAAGATCATTTCACTCCTCTTCAAATTAATAATTTCCCAATTTTCAAAGTCCCATTCTAACCCCATTAGTGCTGGATATGGCTGGCTATCATCCACAATATCGATGATTTCAAAATCTACTACATTGTGCACCCCATCTATACTCACAGATATCCCTACTAATCAACGAATTGGTACTATCTTGTGTTGATTTTTCAATCTCAACTGGATGAGAAAACAAATTAACTTGGGTTTCCCCATAATTTCCCATGTTTTCTTTGGTAACACATTTACATCAGAACCCAAGTCTAAAATGATATTTTCCACGTCATATTCTCCAATCTGTGCACTTAGTATGAACTCTCTGTTGGTCCTCTTTTTGCGTAGTACCTGATTCACTACCCTCTATGTGGACGAAAATTCATTCTCTTGTGAAAAATGATCAATCATTTTACATAATGCATTCATCATAGTTTCATGTTTCATCAATTCTAAACAACTTTTCAAAATTTCTCTTAAAGTACTTATCTTCTCAAGAGGACTTTCTGGGATAGTACGATCATAGGCCAGAGGCATATCAATCACAGGAGGTGCAGATGATGTTGATGCTATCGAATATGGTCCTAGTATATCTTATGTTTCATTTTCCTTTTGTGGGTCAAACATTGGTATAGACCCTGCTAATGTTTTCTCCCATTGTTCCACCTCCCTCCCTCCATTCGTTGCATCAACCCCTGTTCTAGCTCCTCCGTAGGTGACAACTTCTATTCTAAGTCCTTTGTCATGTATCTCTACTTATATCTTTTGGATGTTCTGATTGCCTCTTTCCTGCCACTTCTCAAGTAGTGGAGGACAATATTCTATTGCATGATCTAGTTCTCTACAATACATGCATGTTGTACAAGGATTCGAGAAGTCACGAGCTAAATTTCCTGGTTGATTACAATTGTAGCAGATTATTGTACCTCTACTTCCTCTGCCTTGACCTCGGCCAAATCCTCAACTTCCTTGATTAATTCCTTTTGGGTTGTTATATTGTAGACCTCCTCCTTCTGTCGCATCATTCTCCTCCTAAATTATATACATATCTGAAGTGCGCTCTCTCATCAAATCGAATGTGCGATAATCCTTCTCTTCATGCCCTACTAACTTGCAAAAGTTACAAAATAAATTCCTTGGCGTACTTTGGTATTTCTGCAGTAATGGAAACTATGTCAGATGCTGTCCCCATTTCTTTCATATCTCACAGTATCCTCCTCCTGGTAATGGATTCGATGCTCCAATTGCCAAATACTACACAAAAGCAGGGCATTCGTTCTTATGGTGGTCTTCATTCCTACACTTGGTACACCAGACTTGTTCCCGCTTCTTCTTCCCCTTTGTAAGCTCTACTAATTGAATGGTTAAGGGAGATAACTATGTTTGGACTTGTGCCATTCCCCCACCATCTCCTATAGGAGATGCTTCCAACTTCATCACAATCTCCAAAGCTTTAGGCTGCGACGTAGCCTTTTGTTGCACCAACGGGCAGTGAATGTGTGGAAATAGTCATGTAGTAAACCATTCTCTATGATGTTGATCGGGAATATAGAGATTCAACCTACCCATCACATACTTAAACCTATGATCATTGTCCCAAATTGATTCAAACTACACCTGTTTGATTTCCTTCAAATCTATAATGTACTACGACTCAGATTTTGGCTTCTTGAACTCTTTCAACAATTCTTGTGTAATTTCTGCTAAAGTCCTCACTTGACCTGTAGGTGTAGTACTCTGTAATTTCATATACCATACTAATGCACAACCTCTAAACGTTGTTTCTAGCTCCACAATCTTTGCAACCTCGTCTTGGAAATTCTTCACATCCCAAATTGTCTCACATACA
This sequence comes from Picea sitchensis, assembly GCA_010110895.2. Taxonomy (NCBI): domain Eukaryota; kingdom Viridiplantae; phylum Streptophyta; class Pinopsida; order Pinales; family Pinaceae; genus Picea; species Picea sitchensis. The sequence goes on from SNQJ01S0102637.1 coordinate 20,915, forward strand.
AATAGATGTTGTTATGGGTCCTCTAACCCAACTCCCTGGAACTTAGGAATTCTCAATGTGTTGTCTAACCTTTCCATGTTTTTTTGCATAGTACCTCCCCTAAGTGATGATGGTTGACTCTGACTCGACGCACTACTCCCACTGCTCTGACTCGACGTACTACTCCCACTACTTTGAATTGACACACTGCTCCCACTACTCTGACTACTACTATTCTGACTTCCTCTGTTGACTATAAGTTATTTTGACAAATGTTCAACTATTACCTCAGATATTGGTGGTGCACACGGGGTCATGGATTTGACACACGATCCATCATGAGTAGAGCTTACCGATTCTTCTATTATGGGACTGAAAGAAGAATCTTCTTCCCCTTCTTCTGTGCACGATACTTCTATGATATGGACTACTGTGCAAGGTCCTATCCACTCATACTCACTGCACGCATCTCCTTTCTCAGCCCCAGTATTCAACCTTTTGTACCTTCCTCCACTACGCAGTACTACAAAATCGTCATCTTCATCTGGTATGACTTCTATGTTTCTCTACATCCTCAGTTCCTCCCTTCCTTGCTCATCTTTCTATTCAATTATTCCTACCTTTAGTCTTTCCCCTGGTCATCCCCCAGTTCCCCTATGTGTGCAGAACCCCTCAGAAATCATATTACATTGTCATCACACATTTGTCGCATAGCAACATATTTATTTAGGTACCTAATGATTTCATAAAACTACGATGTGTACCCTTAAATAAATCCCTTTCTGCAATACTATAGGACTATGTACAATCTATTGAAAATTCCATAATATAACCCACTAGTAAGCTATTTAACCATAAATCAACTACGCGGGAAGTCTTATTACTTACATAACTCAATTGTCTTACCAACTTGGGGTCCAGTTCGTCGGCACTATTGTACAGTGTCTTCCAGTATTCTTCACTAATATTTCTAACCATTTAGCTAAAATAATCGGAAATTCTCCAAAGAAAATATCATGCAGCTCTGTGTACACATACCTTTGCATCCATTGTTCATTGTTCATCTGAGGATTTCTATTCTCTTTCCAGGAAAATTATCGTTACTTTCATTCTAGCCATTTAGTGATGTCTTTCTTAGTCAACCTCCAAAACATTCCCTCATCACGAATTCCAGGTCCCGACAAAAGAACCATTTGTTGGCGCACGGTTGTAATACCCTAGGTTCAAGTTATCTAACCAACAAAACCCTTCAGATACCATCCCTTTCGACATCACCTGCATGCAAGTGAACTCTCACCCGAGGTATCTATCGGGACTGCAGGAACCAAGTTTCTGCATGGATGAGGGGATGTGAGGCCATCGATATGTTCATTCTTATTTGTATACCCTATGCGCAATATTCAGTGTCTCTCATCCCTTGATTAATTCACAAATTTAATTATACAACACCATTATAATGCAGACTATGGAATAGATCATTCACTGAGACATTCATAATTACAATGTATCAATCATATAGTAAATAGATCTAGATCTAATCATGCATAAGAAGACATCCATGAACAATCACATGAAAGATACATTCAGACACAAGGTTTAACGTATTTCACCCAACCCTTGGGCTACATCCACAACAAATGGATTGTTTATTATTCTTTCTTTCCATCAACTTGAGCTTGCACACTTCACTTACAATAGATACATCATGATATCATTCCCCATCCCATCTAGCTTCTCTATAGAGCAAGACTCTCTCTGCAATCATCAATCCTAAACCTTCAGACATATACTCTCTTGCATTCTCATCCTATCCACTCAACCTCGGGAATCTAATCTCTCAGCCCATCAACAAATCCAACAACCAAACCTATTCTTCTCGACCCATTACATATTTATACATAGAATTTAGGGCTCAAAAACCCTACTCTCTTATCCCAAAACCCTATGAAAACTGATGAGAACTCATTGTTCAGCAATACTTTTCATGCCTTTGCACCTGCATGCTTATTTTGCATTCGTAATTGTTGTCCTTCCTTTTTTTATGCACCTATCTAGTTTTGCATGCCTAACTATTGGTCTTCCTACTTTTGTGCATGCCCTCAAAACTTGGTTCTTCAAATTTCCTTTCCAACAGAGGTAGACATCCATTCTCTTCACTTGTCTTCTACCCGGGACTATAAGAATCAACATAAGATGTTCATTCTTCATGGACAACCATGGGGGGAATTGTTATTGATCACTGCCATTGACCAAACATAATAGTTGGTGTTATGTAGGGAATACAAGTTAACTCCATCCATATCTATGCTCAATTGGAGGCTCCGTACTTCATCCTTGAATTTATTGAGCCATGTATCCTATATATACTTCATGGCTATTGAATCTGTTGGGATTCACATAAGTCCTGACTCACTTCTATGTGAGGCATGCCACCCCTGTAACATGGATAATTGTTTGTAATGAAAGATCCTTTGAATCCTTGGAATTATAGGCATGTGACTCAATATATTATGAGGAGGACCATGTTCCTTACCCTTGTTTTTTTATTTATGGTACCTGTCATGCCCACATTCTGGACATATGTCTTTGTCCACATATTTGTTTCTATATAGAATACAATCATTTGGACATGCATAGTATGATATGTACTTAACACCCAAAATTTTCATCATTTGCTTTGCCTTTGTGCATCTATCAGGCTAGCAATTATCACTTGAAAGTATGCTATCTTTAAATAACCTTCAATTAGTGGGAAATATAAATTTTCACTGTCATTAATCATGAATAAAATCAACCCTTTTCTTCCTTCATTGTGTGACAATATTCCTTGAAAATTTAGGGTACTTAAAGGTTAGTTACCTCAAAAGTTTCGTGAAACACGTGTCTGACATATCATACATTGCTTTCAAGTTGTACAATAACATTGTTGTCCCTAGTTGGGTAGACCTTGCAAACACCTGTACTGGACCAAATAGAGGGGTGGTGAAAGCAGATTTCAGGATTTCGTAGAAGGTATCTATGATCTAGATTATTTTCGGCACGAAATGAGAGTGGAGATATAATAAATAAATGTATAGAGATATATCAGATATAAAATAATATAACAGATATATATTAGAGATATAACAATAAACATAGAGATATAGTAATACACAATTTCTATTAATGAGCGAAATGTACAAAATTGTAGAAACACATAGTGAAAGACTCGCTAGAATGGTGGAAAATTATCTATGAGAAGAGATGTGATGGATACTCACATTCACAAGAAGATGATTGTTAAAATGAGGCTCCAAAGGCAGTTTTAACATAAAGAAAATCCAAAACCCTAACTTCGGAAGATGAAAATCCAACAGTTTTGTGGACCCTGTTTTGGGTAGTTTGGTGTATCAACTTCCCGGGGGTGTAAATTTGGCATAAAATATTCGTTTGGGTTGCACGATAGCTTGTTGGAAAGGTATTGTCCAGGAGATTCATTTTTGGGGTTAAATTAAATCCTTTGAGAATCTATGAGGTGCTCAATCCTGAAAAAACTTCATTTAGCCCTCAAAATGGCCTTAGACGTTTAGGAACCGAAAAACTGATAAAAATAGTAAATTGTCTGAAGAATGTTTTAATTCAGTTGGAATAGGTGGGTGGACACATATATACAACTAGATCAATATATGACATCAACTTCATCTCCTTGTTCATTTTGTTGGAATGCATATAACAACATTCCCTCCATGGCCTAGGTATCCCATAATAAATCATCCATACCAACCTCCATATCATTTCTTTCATCCCCAACACATGAAGACCTAGTGTTACTATCAAGTTTTTCAATTGGTGACTAAGGACGTAGTGGGAATTGAATAGGTTCTTGTTTCAACCATTCTTAGTATGCTTCCTCTCCGATACATTTTTGTTTAGCAACAAGATCATGACTTGACATCATAGTGGGGTGCAATAGTAGATGGTAAATAGGTCTCTTGTCATCAGAATCTTGATTGTAAAAATATTGAACATTACATTGATAACATTTTTTTTGTTTGACTAAAGGAATCGACAACGACGCCTGTCTCATACTCGCGTGACACAGGGTTGATTATGACGGCTACCACTATAAAATATAGGCACAACTAGCTGGGGGCACAACCTTCACGCACATTTCATCGAGGCTCAAACCAATGACTTTCTTAATAGCCTGTATTCCTTAACAGAACATCCATTTGTTAATCAGCCAACACCCGTGCCCCGATTCATAATATTAGTAACAAGATGCTTTTAATATGTTCAAACATTATACCACACACTTATTAGAAGCATGAACATTTTTTTCCCAATAATAAACATGACACTAACCCCTTTATAAAACAAATGTTGAATTAAGGAATACATTTACATTAGTTCCATTGGAAATTCAAAAATACAATTACTCAATCATATTTTTCTTACACCCTACGAGATTGTCTACATAAAAGAGATCAAATACACAATGTAATATTGTTGACTGAGGCTGGTTGTTGGAATATTGCATGTTAGGATTGGTAGGGTAAAGAAGTTGTCCCGTTTCATCAAACATATACTTTTAGTATCTTTCTCCTGATAGGAGCTTGTGGAATTTTGGGACCACGAGAATATCTTGAGCATCTGAACTCTTTCCTGCAAAAATCAGTAAACAATTATTAAACTACAGTTGCATACATAATACGAATTCATTGAGATAAAATGAATTATCAATCAAATCTAGACGTATTTAAATTGGTGTGAGAGAACTTGAAGGATTTCCAAAGATACAGAATGAGGCGACACTGGAATCTGAAGAATTGGCCATTTGATATTATAATTATTTTTTTCTTGCATTTGATCCAAAAAATGTCATCTTGGGTAGCATAGAACAATCTAACTTCAAAAATAACTTCGAATAACTTTTATAACTCAGAAGCACACTTAAAAGAACATTTATTTTTTCTACAATGTCATTGTTTTTTTCCACCCAACTATACAAGAAATCTCAATCTAGATTTACAAAATATGGAAAATTTATTTGATCCATAAAATCCTCCTCGAACATAGAAAATGTGAATTTGATGCTCATTCCCTCTCTCACTCTCTTCCTCCTTCCCTCCCCTTCTCTCCCTATATCCCTCCCCCTTCTCTCTATCTTGCATCTTCCCCTCTCTCCCCCTCACTCTATACCCCCCTCCCTCTCTCACTCATTTTATCCCCTTCCCTCTCTCCCCCAGNATATCTTGCATCTGTCCCTCTCTCCCTCTCACTCTATATCCCCCTCCCTCTCTCACTCATTGTATCCCCTTCCCTCTCTCCCCTACTGATGCACTTTATCATTTGAAAACGTACCGGTGCATATGTATAAAAAAAATGCACTGGTGCATTTAATTGAAATAAGAATTGAAGAATGACCTTTGTTATTTCCTCTGCAAAGAAAAACCTTCGCAAACTTTAAATACAAATGCTTGCATTTTCATTATGCAAATTAAAATGTCTGAGGGTGTGTTATTACTTACACACTGCCCTGCTGTGTTATTAATTACATATCGCATCAATCTGTTTCAAATTGTCTACACACTGACTGAAGCAAGTTAGAAAAATAACACACGCTTACTATCAATACTTTGAAATTTATTATGAAAATAAAGTGGTGCATTATGCATACCGCACCAGTGCGTTATGCACGACATAGCACACCAAAAAACATAAATTCTGAAGAAAAACAATAGCACATGCATGTATCATCAATGCACTGAAATATACAACGAACAAATGAGAGGGAATTTGAGTTTTTGTATTGATAAATGAAAACGCTATTCATTGTTTTATTTTTTTCCATAATTTAGTGGGGATATTTATGCAACAAATATTTATCAACAAATATTTCTGAGTGGGTGGATTTCTATTGAAGAACCAAATTCGAGAGGGAGTATTGTGGGTCACATAGAAATCTTCATAGGAGAAATTTCAAATATATGATTTCATTTTGTTAATCATCTTGATCATTCTCTTATTTTATTCAAACAATTTTTAGTGTATTCTCCACCAAAAAAAAATGGTTTCATAGTTACATTCAGTATTGGAAGCCCTAATTTCCTGACTGTTCTTTTGCTTTCTCCTTCTATATTTCACAAGAATAATTTTTTTTAAGCACAATTTCTTTATAGGGTTTGGTTATTTATATATGAGTATTTCTTATCCATTGCAATGAAACCACTCATTGCATTCGATCCCAAAACATCATGTCACTATTGATTTTTTTATTTTTTAAATGCCTTCACGGTGACTGATGCGCTCTATGCACAGTAAGCGCACCAAAGCATATTTGTTTGTAAACAACACTGCTTTATTTCAATTTGAAATATTATTAAAAATCCTTTTTCACGGTCGATGGTGCACATTTTACCTAAATACACACCAGGATGCATTGTCTACAAAGTGCATCGTTGAGTTTAAAATTGTTTTTTTATATGGATATCGTCATTTATTAAATTTATTTAGTGCTTGACGATGCATAATAAATAGTACATAGGAAGCCATGCTTTTCTTAATTCATAAAGCACTGACTGAATACAAAAAAATGTAAAATGTTTTCAACTTCGCAACGACACTATTATACTATATCGATGCATATATGTATGTGTGGCGCACCGGTGAGCATAAGTGTTGTTGACACCCCAATGCAAATTATCTTAATATACGCACCGAAATCTTATCTTTTTTTAAATAATAATTTTTATATCTCTTTTTTTTCAGAGAGATTTTGAAAATTCCAAGAGACAAACAAGGGGAAAACAAAGACATGTCAATAGGGATGTCCAAAAAAGTGTAGAATAAGATGTTAAAAGAAATGAATATAATTACGTCAGAAGAGGAGCCATCCCAACTACAATATGCATCAGAGGTATGTAATCATTTTTTTATTCTTTTATGTACATTGAATTTAAGTATTGCGTGAAATACTAGTTTTCAATTGTTTTGTTGTACAAAAAAATAAATAGAATCCATTAGATAGTACGAAGAGGAATAAAATGGTTGTTCAATTTTTTTTTGATTATTTACGTTTTTGTCATTTCTTAAGATTTCATGTTTGTTGTGATATTTATATTTAAATAATTAATTTACACTTGTCCATGGTTGTCTTTTACTTGGTGTTAACATACAAAGAGGAGGCAATCCATGAATTGATAAACATTGGGTTAAGTATGGGTTATGAGTATATGTTGAAGAATGAAAGTTTAATTGAGCAATTTGTAAGTAGCTATGTTGTTTAACTTCCCTTGTTTTATAATTAATGATAAAATAAAATAAAAACTTTATATTGATTGTATCGACTATGCTTTGTCATGTCGTATTAAACATGTAGGAAACAAAGTATGTAATGCATAAATCAGAGGATATTTTGAGAGAAATCATGAAGCATGGCTTCAAAAGAATGTGTATTGTTTATGAAAGACTTGGTTCTAAGGTATTACAATTTATTTCCATGTTTATAGATGGAAGATGAAGGGGTAGAACATAAAAAACAAGTCGATCATCATGAAAACATTATGTTCAATAACCAAAATACAATATCACCTACAGATGATGAAGAAATGAGGTATGCACACAAATCAAGCAATGTCAATAGTTCAATTGATGAATGATAATCAATATAATTGATTGTTACTGCAAGTTGTATGTTTTGGAATATTTGCCTATGAAAATCAGGGATTTTATTTAATGTAATTGATGTATTGTCCCAATTGCATGAGGACATGTTACCAATAAGTGTAAAAATTACAAATTGGTTGCAATTTGATTATATTACTAGAACTTTACATTGTCCTTTTTTATATGACAATGGGTCTCTTATTCATATATAATAAAATGGGTTTCTTATTTCATTGTATTGTCGAATGTTGTAAAAAGTTGTGTTCCTGAATAAATAATATGTGGATGATTTACATTGTTAAAAATAATAGAGGTTTAATTGGTTCGATAACACATTAATGCAATCATTATATCGAAATGCAATAACATAAATATAAAACAATATTATTATAAAAAAAATATTTGATTTTGGAATGATTAATTGAAAATTTGTAAAAAACAATGAATTAAAATATATACATATCAGTGCATTGTATTCTTTTGATCTCACTAGACAGTGTGTGCTATAATATAGACATCGATGCATTTTGAGGAGTCATATGCACCGGTACATATTAATGATAATAACACACTGATACGTATTATTGAGAAAATGCACCATTCTGTAAACGATATAATGTACAATAATATTTATCATTTCAAAATTGTACGGTGCTCATGTTTGAAATATTAATCGAGGCGTTACAAATAATTTTTGTATCGGTGAATTAATTTTATTATATGCACTGGGAATATATATATTATTTACGCACCGATGCATACTAAAAATAATGTTTCTGACATATCTGTATGTACTAATTACAGAAGCATCGGGTGCTTTCTATAATAAATGCATCAGGTCTAAAGATAACATGATCACACCAGGGATATATATAACTTAATCACACTAGGACATACTAATCCTAAAGAGCATCAGTGATAACTATAGCTTAATCACATCGGGGCAGGAAAATCCTAAAGAGAACCAATGCATCATAAGAGAAAAATGTGGAACTGGTGCATAGTAATTATAAGAGCATTGGTGCTCTGCATACGACGAAAAAGGAAGAATCGGTGCGCAATAGTTATAAATGAAATGGGATGTTCTTTATTATATTCAGATATGGGTCATTTTTATTATATTAATGTACCAGTGCGACTTTTTCAATATTGCATTGGTGCATTTTGACAAGAAATGCACCGAAAAAAAAACCGTCTCTACAATCTCTACATGTTTTTTAGTTATATATAACATCCACTAAAACCTATGCTAAAACCTTTGTGACCAATAGAGGAGGTTGTAGCGAAGGATTTTTTTTAAATTTTTCCAAATTTTGTTACACTAAAAACCTCTTCTAGAAGGTGTTCTCCTTGTAGTGTGTATGAACTAGAACTGCACGCTTTTCGAGGTGTACACGCCCTGCCTTAGGAATTCTCATGTATACATGCTTGTCTCCACTGTGACGCACATAGAAATATGAAAAACTACGTATGACGCAACCCTTTTATGTGGCTTCTCTTGACTAAAACCCACTTGCGGCTACCTATGTTCTCTCTTGTCCTTGGCCTAATCTCTAGATGGAATTCCTTCTCCACCTATCGAAGATCTCCTTGAATCACAATCCTTCGTGATCCAATCCTCCAAGTTTCATCATTTGTCTTCTCCCTCACCCTAGCATTGCTTTTATAATCTTGAGTTATGACCTAACCCTAATCTCCAAAGTGATTGACGGTTGAGATTAATTCTCACCTCACCTGAGATCAATTGTTAAAAGTAAAATGCTATTTTTTAGAATTTACCTAAATAACTCAATTAATTAACTCAATTAATTAATTCAATCAATTAATTGATAAAAAAACTTTAATAATTTCTTTAATTAAAAAGTTACCAAGGTAGAATGCTTTGGACGATTTCCACATGACTATACACATAGACCTGTGTAGAAATACCTGTTTGATGCTACCACTAACATCAACAATAGGGGGGTAGGGAGTAGTGGGAGATCATGATATATACATGGGATAGAGAGAGGAGAGGGAGATAAGGGTAG